>JAUCMS010000022.1:3756213-3779270 GCA_032357445.1 Enteromius radiatus | reverse complement strand
CACACACACACACACACACACACGTGTGTACAAACAAATACACTTTAGACCTCATGCATCAAGGTAAATTAGACTAGACATAACATACCAACAGCCAAGAGTATTGTGGGAAATATGACAACATATTTAGATTTTATGGTCAGTCCGTGACATGGTTGCCTTTTATGTTTTTTCTTTTTGCATTATTGTATTTCTTTAATATTTCCATGTAGTTATTTAACAAACAAATAGAATTGACTTTTTTTATTTCGCCATAACTATACATAAATGGTGAAGGTCATGACATTAAGTGTCATAGCACTTTTATTAATATACAAAACCAGAGTAGCAGGACTTAATATTTCTTGATGACTGTTATTATGTCAGAGTTATTTATTTATTTATTTTAGTTATTTCAATTGATAAAATTGGACATCTAGTGGTAATTATTAGAGGTTAGTTAGGATGCATCAGTGTTGATGCACATTTTAATCAAACCTACAATCTAACAGATATAATTAAAAAACATTAGCTATTATTTTAATATTCATCATGTGTATTTGATAATACAACAAAAAGTAGTAAGAAATTCAGGGCTGGGACAGACCAAAAGACATTTTCTTGAAGAAAAACAACAGGAAAAAGTACTTATATAAAGGATTTTACATATGTGCAACACATTTGAGTCATGTTTGCATTGTTCCAGTAGACTAATTCATTTTTAATGCATCTGTGATACACAAAGCTCCCTTATAATAAAATTATTATATAGGGTTTCATATATTGTGACTAATATGCAACTCCATCAAGGCAAATACATATAAAATCTTTACAAATTTACTCGCATATATACTCGTTAATGCAGCAGCCATATAAGCAATTAAAAGATGAAGACACTAATTATAATAAAGTTCTACTGTAAATATTAACCTTAAGTGTTGTAGGAATTTACACCATATATGGTTTTAATACCTACCCCAAGCTTTCTTTTCACACTAAAACTGTAATGGATCAGCGTTTCAAATAGGACATACCTTTATTTTGTCCCCTTCTGTTCTTGAAGCGCGAGAAATGTTGTTATGTTGAGTATATCCTCCAGTTAAACTCGCACAGCTTCCGTTTACATCAGTCCGTCCAGTTCGAGCGCGCATCTGACCTGCAGCGGAAAGTTACTGCTGAATGCTGTCATAGTGCTTGTGCTCATCCTGCCAACGTCATTCATTTACATGTTGAGAGCTGCATACATGCAACATTAATCGCCCAACGATTGGTTACGAGAAGCACACATCCGCGCCGTCATCACAGCCTGTTTGTTCGTGTCATTTTTGGGATCTCTGATTCCAGATGATGATTATTACGCAAGTGTTTGGGTGAGTTCAGAGACCTGAACCACTGAAGCTGATAATTAGAAGCGACAGGGTACAGAGAAAAGGCTTAAAACTTCATCAATTTATGTTACTGGTTAATGATATATATATTTATATATTTAATATATATCAGAGCTTGTTCGAGGAAGATGAGCACTGTTAAAATCTCTCACGTTGTTGGTTATAGATCGCTGATGCCCCCTGCTGCTAAAAGTAATTATTGACCATCATTACATTTTTTTTTCCTCACTGAAGTCAATATAGGCCTTTTGTTTGTTTGCATCAATATTTCTTTCAGCGTTTTTAACCTTTCTTTGACCCTCAACGAGTTTTTGCTAATTTATTTATTTTTTTACAAATTTGGTTCAATTCACTTTAGATGAAAATTGATGACAATGCACTCACCCTCAGGTCATCTAAAATGTAGATAAGTTTGTTTCTTCATCTGAACAGATTTGCATAAAATCACTTGCAGTGAATGGGTGCCGTCAGAATGAGAGTCCAAAAAGCTGATAAAAACATCACAATAAACCACAAGTCGGTCTAATCCACACCATTCCAGTCCAGTCCATGAATTAACAGACATATCATTGAGATGTTTAACTAACCATTGTGTCTGTTTAAAATACTAAAATGCAGTCCTCAGTAAATAATATAGCTCAAGTAATCCAGTGCATCAGTTAGTCTACCTTTTATGTACTTCTCAGAAATGTGCTTTATTTATGTAATATACTTCAAATGCATAAAATGAATGAAGCTAGGCTGACACATTTTTGTTTATAAGCAGATACCCTGTTCTTTCTTTTGATGTTTTGTATGTTCAGATATTCATATATACAAATTACTACCTACATAGGGATGTGCTGTAGTAGTTTACTTAAAGTATGATGTAAAGTTCACTTAAAAATACCTACAAGTGTACTTTAATATAAAACTACTAAACTCAGACTATACATCAAGGTGTGCTAAAATGATACTACAAGTATTAAATTAGGAAAACTGTAAGTTTTATAAGTTCACATTTAGTATAGTTGCAGTGCAAGCTAAAACTGATGTAAATTAGTTGCATACTCAAAGTTTACTACTGTTATACTTAAAGTATACTTATAAATAGACTTTTATATACTAGAAAGTGGGTCAGGTTAGTCCCAGTGAGTACTGAAATAGTACACTTACAAGCATACTACTATGCACTGATATTTGTATAGGCTACTTACTAATTATTCTTAAAAATATAGTTTAAGTATACTTAATCAAATAAACTTGAAGTACTTTTTGGTAAAGTAGGGTGATAGTTTTGAACACTGGTTAGTGTACTTGCTCAAATATTGATTTTGGATTATTTTTAACCAAAAAATACAGCTTTAATAAAAAAAATAAAAAAAAATATTTTTAGAATGAAACTATTCCCACAATTATTAAACTTGTGTTTAATATCAGTTACATTTGGTCATTTTTATGTAATGCCAAAGAAAAAAACTAAACAAAACAAGTATAATGCTGATTTGTAAGACATAGTAAATGTGATTTTGTACTTTTGACCCCTGACTCAGAAATGTGGATCCCAAATGATTGTAATAAACTTAAAACTTAGTACCTTTTTGATTACTACTGCGAGGCTAACTATTACGTAACTACTGTAGCACAGACCGCATGGCGGTGTAAATCCAATATCTGAGCAACCACAAGAATGCACACAGATTAAAGGGCATCGCCTCTCCAGGAGAACACTCTGTATATCACTTAGTGGCAACAGCCTTTCCTTTTTTACCATAAAGTACTGAAATAAAGTAACAGAGCACATGCACAGAGCTACATTAAGGGGGGAAAAGTGTACCCGAAAGTCTGTTTTTATCTGTTTATCTGTTTTTTATCTTTTATCTGTATGTGTTTTATGTAGCTACTTCTCAGAAATATACTTAAAATGACATTTAAGTAAACTTGACTTATACTTTGAAAAGTCAAAACGTGTATATACTATATTTTTTTCATTGTTATACAGTAAGGGGCGCTAGTACACATCTTTAGTACTGAATTTCCAAAACACAAGTGAAGAAGAAACCGAAACAACAGATGCATCTAACATGATCATCAGACATAAAACAGCTTAGGAACTGTCTAACATTATGGAATAAAATGTCGACCAATGAAGAGGTAGGTCTAATAATGACTGTCGATCTTTGGGTTGTTGATCTACTCTATGTTTTGATTATCATACTAGACTTTTTCAGCTTTTTGTTTATTTCTTTATGTAAGACACGCGGAGAGAGAACAAAACAAAACATCAGTCATAGAAGCACAAACCGAGGATTTGTAAAGAAAAATGTAGGAGGATTTCGATATAAGAGGAGACTAAAGTAAGGAAATGTGGTTTCCTTTTAAACTACATTTCCCCTCTGGTCCATGCATCCCTGCCTCTGCTAAATTACTTTTATATACTAGAAAGAGGGCCTATTTAGTTCCAAGGAGTACTGAAATAGTACACTTAGCTGAGTATACACTGGGCAACTTTTTGAGCACTTTTCAATTGAGAATGGGTAACAAATTTCTATGAATATCACTCTTCAAGCAACCTGTAAGTATCTTATATGTCACCTGATTGTATAGCTTTGGTACTTCTCTCTGTATGATTAAATTATTTTAACTCTTTCTTGGTTTTACACTTATCTGTTTTAGTATTATTATGTATAGTCACTTATAATAGCGTCTTATTGATTAGTGATACCATGAAATAATATATCTCGTCAGAATTTGTAAAGATCATGAGGTGCTCAAATGCTTTATTATTTGTGCGCACGCCCACACAATAACTCAGAGACATGAATAATTATTCCACTTTTTATTTATTTTGCAGCAACCAGTTAAAGTGTTTCTCTTACAACATTAATTTGATTACTTTGACTATATATGTTAAAAGAAAAGTCATTGCTTATTAAGAAAATGATTTGTATTTTAAAATATGCATTGTGTGTTTTGACTGTCCGTTGATTCCATCATACCGTAGGTGCAAATGCTTTTGGGTGAATATAACATTTACATAACATTTGGCTGCAGAAACAGATTTTTGTATGCAATTATATCGCTTTCACAAAATAAATAACCTTAAAGAAACAAATGCCTCAATATGCGATACAGTCAACAGTCTTTAATAGCCACATCAATTTTATAATTTATTTTATTTGTGAATATATATCTGTTTAAATGGTGTTTGCTCAATTACCAAGTTTGTACTACAAACAATATTCCCAAGATATCAGTTTTACAATAAAGCGCACTTGACAACCCACACATAAAATTCTAACATACGTTTTTTTCCTATTATTCCATGTACATACATTTTCCCCAGTGGATATATAGATTTTTAAAAGTTTTTAAGCTTAAAATCTCTGTTAGCTAAACAATACTCTGTGATATGTTCATAAGTATCAGCGCTCTTTTGCATAACGGCATTACAATTCAGCTGGCTTATACGATTATATAAGAGAACACTGAAACATACATTCAAAAGCATAAAATCAAATCAGCCATGTCTCATGTTCATTTCCCATTCTCATCGGTAGAGGAATCCATATGTCTTAGAGATGTTTCAGAGCTCACTATTGTGACCTTTTCAGTTGTTGCTACACTGTCGAAAAACCTCATTTTCTCAATGTGTACCGTATCTTTCAGCTTTTGAATTGAGGAAGCCGTCTCATCAGAAATGGTTTCCGCGGAGTCGCCTTCAAATACACGTGTTCTCTGCGTCACAAGTATTGTCTCTTTGTTATCATGTAAAGTTTCTTTCACGACATGCCTTTCCACCATTGTGTGTGTCCCGCTTTGCACTCTGGTTTCCTCCACTGTCAACACTGAGTCTGAGCCTAGGGCTGCTTGTAAAGGCGAGGTGTGAATTCCATGCGCGTCTAAATTAGTCAAGATTGAGGCTTGCTGCGTTTCTGGTATAGCTTGTATGTTGGATGTGATGACATGGATTTCCCCTGACATCTGCTTTAGGGTGTCCACTGAGGTTGAGGACATATCCGATGAGAAAGGTATGTTGATTTTCTCTGGCTGGTGAGGCTCCATTGATATGAGTTCACATCTGGCTGTGGAAGTCACAACATTGCTCTGTACGTCTTTGAGCCCAACGGTGGCAGTGGGCTCGGCATATTTCACTTTGACTTTCGTAGGTGAGCTCTGCGACAGGCCAATCTGCTCAGTGGTTACTGTAGAACTAATATCTGCAAAAGCTTCAGAAGACTTCAGTGAAAGTGTTGGGCTGAGGTTTTCCTCCACAGCCTCACTGAGCGAGTTCTTCTCAGGTTCCTCGTGTTCCTTGCTTGAATCTTTCTCAACATCATCAAGCTTCTCGGCCTCTTCCGGTGGTTGGATTTTTTCTTTCTCATCTGTTTTTGAGGTTTTGGTTGGAGAAGAAAACGAGAACTTGAACCAGCTCCCTTTCTCAGTTTTTGTTTGTTCTTTGCTAATGGTTGCTTTCTGATCTGCTGAAGCCTGTAGATGCTTTTCACTTTCTTCAATTTTAGCATCAACCAGCTTATCACTTTCATCTGAAGACTGGCTGAATCCTAATTTTGGAAATTTAAATTTAAACTTTGTTTTCTCCTGAGCTCCTTTGTCCTTATGTTCTGCTGCTTCCTCAGTTTTTGCTCCGGTCTCCTGTTCTTGCTTAACAGATGATTTGTCCTTTTGTGCTTCCGTGTCCTCTATTGTTGGAACATTAAATTCAACTTCAAAGCTCCTGAGAACATCCTCAAGTTTGGGCATTGCAAATTTGGGTGATTTCCCAGCCCCTTGAGTATCATCTTTGGGTTCTAATTTAGCATCTGGAGCACTCACTTTGTTGGTTGTGTCATCTTCTCCTTCCTGAGATTTTGTTCTTGAAATGCTGATCTTTGGCATTTTTATAGTAGGAAGCTTGAATTTACTCGGGGAGCCTTTGTCCCCATCCAGTTTTTTAGCAGCAGCCTCTGGAAGCTGTTCAGTGGTTTCTCTAATTTCACCCTCTCTTTTTGTTTCTTTAGACACTTGTACAGGCTTGTCTTCAATATTTAGATCAGTATCTGGTACATCTACTTCTGCCACTTTTTCTTTTGCATCAGATGTTTTTTGAGCCGAAGTTCCAAATTTTGGCATTTTAAAAGTAGGCAATTTAAATTTACTTGGAGAACCTGAAACAGCTGTATCATATTTCAACTCTGTCTCTATCTCTTTTTTTTCAAGGCTGGAACTTCCCTCTGAAGCCATGGCTACTTTTGGAAGACTTGCATCTGTTGTGACCTTAATTTCTGTTTCCGTGATCCCAGTTTCAGGTGTTTCTGTCTTTACCTCTTTTGCAGTCACTGTCACCTCAGGACCTTTTACTTTGGGTAAGGAAATCCCAAATTTTGGAAGTTTAAATGTACTTTCCTGTCCCTCTTGATTCAGTTCTTTTTCTTTTATTTTAATATCAATAGATGGGGTTTCAGTCTCTGCAATTTTGCCTTTGATGTCACCTGACAGATCCACCTTTGATGTCTCTATCTCATAATCCACAGAACTAACTTTAATTTCCTTGGTTTCATAATCAGCCTTTGCTGCATCACTAGGAAGCTTTGGAGTGGAAATTCCAAATTTGGGTAATTTTATTGTGGGGAGTTTGAATTTTGTTGGCGAGCCAAATTTTGGACCTGTTATTTCAGTTTTGCCCTCTGTCTCACTTTCTCCTATTTCTGTAGTATCTGCTGCCATTTCACTGGCTTGAATATCTTGGGCCTTGCCATCTGATTTTGAAAATCCAATTTTTGAAAATCCAAAACTTGGTTTCTTCATTTTTACACTAAGTCCCTTAGAACTTGTATCAGTTAAATCGGCTGGTTCCTCAACAACAACATCTTTTACTGTAACAGGTTCTTTAACATCAATTTGAGAAACCTCTGCTTTTGAAACACTTATGTCAATTTCTGGACTTTTCGATGCTTGTAGAGAAATTCCAAAGTGTGGTAGTTTGATTTTACTTTCTTCTACTTCAAGTTCAGCACCTTTAGTCTCCACATCCACTTCCACTGATCCTTTGGGTAACTTTAGCTCTTTCTTGTCTATAGATAGTACATCCCCTGATGTTTTCACTTCTGCTTCAGTCAGAGCTTTCTTAAGCCCTTGGTCACCATCTGGACCTTTAATTGTTGGAAGAGCAATCCCAAATTTTGGAATCTTAAATTTACCTTCTTGTTGCTCTTTATCATCTCTCTTAATGTTTATCTCAGTGGATGGACCTTCAATTGTTGGCCCTTTCATCTCAACACTTGACACTTCTCCTGACATGTTAAACTTCTTATCAGGAACTTTGATGTCCACCTGTGCCGCAGGTATATCAACGGTGTCCTTTGATGCTTTGGTTCCAAATTTTGGGAAATTGATTGTTGGAAGTTTAAATCTTGTTGGAGAGCCAAAAGTTTCCTCCTTCAAATCAGGTTCTTCTTCTGGTAATTGAATGTCTGCAGATTGAACCGAAACATCAACATTTCCCACTGATGTGCCCATGTCAGCTTTGGGTAGACTCGCATCAATTTCAGAAGACTTCAGTTCTTGTTTTGAAAATCCCAATTTGGGAAGTTTCATTTTCAGCCCTTTGAAGTCAACTTCAGCTTTATCTGTTTTCCCCTCAATGGTCACATTTTGAATTTCAACACTGGGCTGTTGCACGTTTACCTTTTCTTCACATAGCAGGTCAGTCTCTATGTTCATTTCTTTGCCCTCCATCTCCACCCCCTTTACTTTGGGCATGCCAATTCCAAATTTTGGCAGGCTGAACTTGCTTCCTGTCCCACCAGCATCAATTTCTTTAACCTTAATGTCCACATCAACCGATGGCCCTTTAATGTCTATGTTTGTTTCTGTGTCAGTGGATTGTAACTCTACTTTTCCTGGGAGACTGATTTCAGGTTCTTTGATATCTACTTCAACTGCTGGAATATCAGTTGTAGCTTTTGGATGTTTGAGTCCAAACTTTGGAAGGTTGATTGACGGCAGCTTAAATTTTGTTGCATCTCCTTGTTTCACTTCATCTGTATTGGTGATTTCTGCATCTACCTCTTTATTAGGTATGTTTCCCTCTTGCATGGATATATCTACCTTTGGTTGACTGGCATCAACATCTTGCCCTTTAATATCTGGCTTTGAAAAACCAAATTTTGGAAGTGAAAAGCTTGGCTTCTTCAGTTTCACATCAAAACCTTTCAAGTCATCTTCAGGCATATCTGCTTTGCCTTCAATGGATATGTCTTGAATGTCAACATTCGGATGGGGTAGTATTACTTTTCCTTCTGCTAAATGAACATCAGTTTCTCTTATTGTGGCATGTATATCGGTCTCTGTTTCTTTTACATCTAAGTCAATTTTTGGTATTTGACCTGACACCTTGATGTCTGGTTCATGAGCAGTGATTTCGATTCCTTTTATGTCCTTATCTGCTGGTGGTAAATTTACTGTACCTTTTGCAGTTTTGACTCCAAATTTTGGCAAGTTAATTTCTGGCAGCTTAAATTTTGTTGGGGAACTAACAATCGTTAGGTCTTTCTGTTCAGCCTCTCCTCCAGAAAGTGTGACTTCTGCTGTTTGTTCTTTTACAGGTACATTGACCTCTGGTATGGACACTTCAGCCTTTGGTACATTGACATTAACCTCTGGTGTTGAAGTGTCTGGTTTAGAAAATCCAAACTTAGGAAATGAAAAGCTTGGTCTCTTCACTTTTACTTGGAGTTCTTTGGAGTCAACCTCAGGCATGTCTGCACTTCCTTCAACTTTAGCTTCGGTACTAGGTGGCTGTACTTCTAATTTCACATCAGGTTTAGAAATGTCAGTTTTTACATTTGTTCCTTCTAGTTCAGAATCTGTCACATTAACCTCTAATGCTACTTTTGGTGATTTAACACCAAATTTCGGGAGGTGTATGGATGGTAGTTTAAACTTTGTTGGGGATCCAAAAATTGTTGAACCTTTTTGGTCAGACTCCATTTTAGACACTTTAATATCCACATTTGCTTCCTCTAGGCCCACACTACCTTCAGGTATATCAGTTTTTGGAAAACTTACATCAACTTCAGGGGCTTTTAATTCTGGTTTTGAAAAGCCAAATTCAGCTGATGTCTTCATCTGGACATCTAGTCCTTTAGAATCTTGTTCTGGTGGGGCCGTTCCACCAGTTATCTCAGGTTTTTTGATATTAATTTGTTGTACTTCAGTTGTAGAATCTGACTTTGATGTACTTAAATCAAATCCTTTTACTCTAGGAAGGCCAATACCAAACTTTGGGATCTTAAACTTTCCCCCCTGTCCTTCAAGTTCAGTGTCATCAACATTCAAGTCCACACTTACAGTTTGACCCTCTGTGGTTAGATGAGGTCCCTTTATATCTACTGATGGGGCTTCACCTGATAATTTCATTTGTGTGTCTGGACCACTCAATTCAAGTCCTTTAACAGCTATATCTACAACCGACATAGATTTCTCTTCCATTGTAACTTGTCCTCCAGTCTTTGGGATGTTGAATGAGGGGAGTTTAAATTTTGTTGTTGCATCTTTTTGATCATCCTCAACTTTTGACACTATGATATTCATGCTTTGTTCTTTTATCTTCACATCACCTTCTGGTTTAGAGATATCTTGTGCAAGACTGACATCATTATCTGGGGCTTTGATATCTGTTTTAGAAAATCCAAATTTAGGAAGTGAAAAGCCTGGTCTTTTCATTTTCAGACTTGTGTCTTTTAATCCAACTTCTTGATCAAATTTGCTTTCTGGTGTGGCTTCTAATACTTCTGCTTTAGCTGAAGGTTCCAGAAGTATTGCCTCTGGGAAGGAAATGTAGCCTTCTACCTTTGATGTTTTGGCCTCTGTAAGTGACAAAGTGTATTGATCTCCACTGTCTACCTTTGACTGACCAACACTGATTGAGGGCTTCTTTAAATCTTGACCAGGAACATTACAGTCAATTTTTACACCGGATCGTTCTGCGGATGGATCTGGTGATGTGAATACATCTTCAGTCTCCAAAGTAATTTCCTCACCCCTCAAATCCGTTATTTCAGCTTTTACTTTGGAAGATGAACTTCCAAATTTGGGTAGTTTGAAGGTAGGAAGTTTGAATTTGATCTGCGACCCTCCTGTGGTTGAATCATCTTTTAACATCTCTGTTTGAATTTTCAAGTCAGACTCAAGATTCACATCTGGTTCACCAATGTCCATAGATATATCTCGCCTTGCAACATTAATCTCTGGAGCTTTAATGTCTTGTTCAGAAAATTCATGCTCTGAGCGGGGCATTTTCATCGTTACCTCCGTTTCCACAGATGCCCCAGGTATCTTTGCTGTTCCCTCAGCACTCTCCGTGTCATGTTCCACATCTGTTCTTGATGCACCCTTTTTAAATTCTGGTCCCTTTAGCTTTGGAAATGAAAATTCAAATTTGGGCATCATAAATCTACTCCCTTGACTACCGGGATCAGTGTCTTTAGTTTTTATTTCAGCCTCCACTGGTAGGGTTTCAAAAGTTGATTTTGCTGGATCTAAATCTTGCATTCCTGCATCTTTATCTTGTGATGCAATTGCTGATGCTGCCTTTATTTCTGACTGTGCATCATCCTCCATTTTTGTAGGAAGTTCTTCCCCAGTCTTTGAAATGGAAATATCAAATTTAGGGAGAGAAATTGTTGGAAGCTTGAATTTAGATGGAGAACCAGAGGTACCTTTGTTTTTTAACTGTACTTCAACCTCTGGAGCAGGAAGCGTCACTTCAGTCTCTTTGATCTCAGCGTCCGGCACAAATATTTTTTCTTTTTGGAGACTGGTGTCAGCATCAGGGATCTTAGTGTCAGATTTGGAAAAGCCAAATTTTGGAAAAGATATTTTACGTTTCTTAAGTTTGAACTCACTCTCCTTTCCTTTAGTCTCCAGGATGACTTCATCTACTGAAGCTGAAGGAAGTTTGACTTCTGCCTCAAGTTTCTTGGCTTGCACTTTCAAATCTTCTATAGCTGTCTCTTGAATAAGACCATGGCCTGAAAGGCTCATCTTAAACTCTGGTTTAGAAAATTCTTGCTCTGAAGACAATACCTTTTCTGAGTGTGCATCAATAGCTTTGTCTACCTCTAGGGTAGATGCATCAACTTCAGGTTTGGAAACACTGAGAGTAATATGTGGGGCTTTCATTTCAGGTAATGATGGCAGTTCTGTTTCTGGTGCTTTAATTTCCATGGTAGGTTCATCTTTAGTGACTTCAGGAATTTGACTGTCAGAGATTGCATCAGTTGATTTTGGAAACGAAACCCCAAATTTTGGGAATTTAATTGTAGGAATTTTAATTTTGGTTGGAGATCTTGGATCTTTCTCAGACTGGACAGGCTCTGCATTTGATTCTTTGGGCTCTATAATTAATTCTTCTTTGTTCGTAGTATCAGCTGGCTTGTGGGCTTCAACCTTTGGAAGGCTAATGCCAAATTTAGGCAGTGTAACAGTAATCTCTTGCTCTTTGTGCTTTGGTTCTTCAACCTTAACATCTACACTAACAAACTGACCTTCTGTAGTCTCAAATAAATCCTTGATATCACCTGAGGGTGCATCATCTTTGAGTTTCAAGCTCATTTTTGTTTCTGGAAGGCTTACATCAGGTTCTTCGATATCTATATCTACAACTGGCATATCTTTTGCTACCTTAGATGATTTTCCACCAAACTTTGGTAAGCTGAGAGAGGGAAGTTTAAACTTTACTGGTGTACCACCACTTGTTAGATCTTTATGTTCAGCCTCATCTTTTGACATTGCGACTTTCACACCAGGTTCTCTTATTTCCACAGAACCTTCTGGAATTGATAAATCAACCTGTGGAAGCCTAACATCAACACTTGTAGCTTTGATGTCTTGTTTTGAAAGCATTGTGGTTTGAATTGCTCCTGCGTCATGGTCAGTCAGACTAGCATCAATATCTGGTTTAGAAAATGGAATTTCTTCTTTTTTCTGAAAACCTTTGATTTCTGTCTTGCCCTCAGGCAGAGACAAGTCAATGTCAGGTTTGGATACACTCAGAGTCATTTCTGGGCCTTTCTTGTCGGATGGTACTGTTGTGTCTACAGATAGTTTAGCTTCTGGCAATTTAATGTCCATTGTAGTCTCCTCTGTTCTAACATCAGGCATTTGAATATCGGCCCCAGCTTCAGTTGACTTGGGAAAAGAGACTCCAAATTTGGGAAATTTAATTGTGGGAAGTTTAAATTTTGTGGGAGAATCTGTTGAATCCTTGAACTCAGCCTCTACATCTGTGGTTTTACATTCAACATCTATTTCTGACCCGTCAGCATCATGTATAGAGTCCTGTGCAGCTGGGAGAGTTATGTCAGCATCAGGTACTTTCGTATCTGATTTAGAGAATCCAAATTTGGGAAATGATATTTTCCGTTTTTTCATTTTAGACTCTTTTATTTCATCTTGTGGATGTTCAGGTAGCTCCACTTCAGTCTTTCCACTTACCTTGATGGTTTTTTCTGAATCATCTGTTAGCAGACCACCTTCTTCTGTCTTCACTTTTGGCATTGAAATACCAAACTTGATTAGTCTAAATCCGCTTTCCTCTTGATCATCCTCAACAGCTTCAACAGCCTGAGGCTTTGAGAGCCCAGTTTCCTCCTGCTTCGGTTTTCCCTCTGCCGTAGGGATTTTTATTTTTGGAACAGAAACATCTATGCTTGGCATTTTCAATTTACTCCAGTTTTTGTCTGTTTCTGGATCAGTCTCAGATGTTCTCTTTTCAGAATCTAATACAACCGCCGTTATGTCACTTTCTTGTACTGTAACATCCTCTTTTGTAGTGACTTCAGCTGTTCCTTTCATAGATTTCCCTCCAATTTTGGGCATTTTTAATTTAGGCAGTTTCTTTTTTTGTGGGGAGGAATCTGTGTCTTTGCTTTTAATTTCAGCCTTCAGTTCTCCTTCAAAATCTTGTTTTGAGGTTTCCTTAGCAATAGCAGTGGAAATGTCAGGATGGAGCATTTGTTCACCCTTTATATCATATGCTTTTTTAGTTTCATCAAATGCTGCTTTTTCAGAAACTTTTTTGATGTCTTCTTCAAGAGCTTCAGTTTTCATCTCCTTGACTGCACCACTGTCAGTTTTAGATGCCGTGGCCTTTATTGGTAATTCGATTGCAATACCTGGAAAGCGAATGTCAGGTGTCATGATTCCAAAACTTGGCATTGATACCTTTGATTTCTTTGATTTCTTTTCATGCACATGTTTGTCAGCTTTAATATCGGTATCTGCCTTGTCTTGAGTATCTGTATCTTTGGCTTTTGGGAGTTTTTGTGGTGCAACTGATTGTTCAATTGCTTCCATTCCTGGTATTTCAATGTCTTCACGCTTTGGAAGTTTGAATTTTACATCTGAAGATGTACTTATCTTATCATCCCTTGCTGACTTTTTGCCAGGTTTGGCTTGTTGGTCCACAAGTTTAATTTTTGATTGTTCTGCTTTGATCTCAGTTTCATCAAGATGCAATTGTTCAGTTTTTGGTAATACGAAGGCTTGATCTTTTGTAGCAACAGGAGAACGTCTCTGCTTTTCTGTATCCGTTGTGTCAGGAAACTTAATGTTTATTTCTGTGCTCATGCTCGAAATTTTACAAGGGGATCCTTTAGGTGTCAAGCCAGTCTTGTCTGTCTTCATCTCCATGATTGTAATCTCTCTCTGCACAAGGACTCCAGTGATGTCTCTCTCAGGTAATTTAAAGGCAGGGAATTTGGAAACCGCTTCTTTTACATCCTGAACATTAAAGTCTTCTGCTTCACCCCGAGCGTGCTTTTTTTCTGCTTTTGAGATATTTATTATCTTCTCGACTTTTTGTTCTTTAATTCTAGGAGATTTAACCTTTGCTTTTGATCCTTTGTCCTCCATGCCAGGAATCTCAATTTCCTCTCTTTTCAGGAGAGGTACTTTAGTTGGTTCTCTTTGTTTTACAGTTATTAATTCTTGGTGGCCAAATTCGGAGACATCTACTTTAGGCAGTTTAAAGGTAGATTCAACGTCAGTGCTGCCTCCAGTACTCTTCCTGCTTCTGTCCACCTCCAGAGCCTGTGATTTTGGCTGGGATATAACAGGTGTTGGAGTGATTGGCTTCTTTGTGTCTGTTGAGGACACATCCTTACCTGTTTGAATCTCAAAAGTGAAAGCGTCTGATGTAAAATCTAGTTTGTTTACTTTGTTTGAAAAATGGCTCTTTGATGTGGCTATATCTGCCAGTGGTCCTCTGGTTCGAATTCCGTAACTTTCTGTTTCTAGAATGTTTATTTCTTTCTTTTCCTTGTCGCTGCTTCTTGGCGATTTGCTTATCGGTCCTACCTCTGGCATGTCAAGAGAAACATCAAGTTTAGGTATGATCATGTCTGTTTTTCCTGACTCTTGAGTTTTTTCTTTAATCTCTTTATCTCTTGGTTTGCTGTCGGTATCAACTTGATGTTCAGCTGGTTCAGTTTGTGATATTACATTTGGACTGTCCAAAATATTGTCGAATGTGGAGGATTTTAATTGGCTCACTGTTTCTATTTCATGTGTATCCTTTCCTGGAATGCTAACCCTCAGTTCCGATGTCTCTCTCTTTTCTATGTCATCATCTCCAATTACAACTGTAATATCAGTAGTCTTTAAAGTGGTGTCCACACTGATGAACTCAACCTTATGCAGCGATTCAGTTGCTGGCAAAGTCGGGAATGTATATTCATCTCTTGTTTTAGCTGAGGCAGCTTCATTCAATATTTTAGGACTCTCTATCACATTAATCACTGGGGCTTGCTCTTCCACTATATTCATAATAATTTGGTTGTCCAAGCCCTCCATATCGTCTGTTGCAAGTGCCTCTTTGTTTTCTTGGGTTTCTTCAACAGATTTGCTCCTGCGGCCTACCATCCGCTTCTTAAGTTTCATTTTGGGCATCTTTTTCTTGTCTTTTTCATCTGGGGATTTTAATGGAGACTTAAGTGGAGACTCCGTGTCGCTTGTTGGTGGACTTATCTCTAATTTTCTCTGTTCCTCTGCTTCCGACGTGCTGTGAGATCTTTTAAAATTGGCCCTGCGACCTTTGCTAAAGGTAGGGAATTTGGGCCAAGAGATGCGATCATGTTGCTTTTTTGTCTTTCTTCGACCTCTCATCTCTGGTCCTCTCCCTTCTTCTTCTTGCTCAGCCTCTTCACCCTGCAATCATTGATGAAAGAGATATAAAGTCAATGAAACCACTGAAGAAGCTTGGATGTATTCTGAATTTAAATAATATATCGAACGGTATCATAATTACAATGGTTGTATCTGGCCTCATTGTCTCAGCATCTTCCTGGGTTCTTGGAGGTGGTTTGCGTTTTAGACAGAATGCCACTTTATATGGTTGAGCATGCTCAAGAATCTGGAGGGCATCTTCATATGACACATTATCAAAATATACTGTGGCACTAAGTATTTGATCACCTAAAAGTCCAGATGGAATAACACAAATGAGGATGCGAGTGAAAAGACGAATTTAGCATATTCTAGCTTCAGAAATGTTCTGTAATGTGTTATATGAAAAATCTCACCTTCCTTCACACTTAAATGCTTTGAGGCAGGCGACTCTGGTTTTACTTCCTTGATGAAGATGCCGTCTTTTCCCCCACTTACAATCAGACCCTCAGCACAGACTTCTTTCACAGTTTTCACTATCTGATCTGACTGATCACTTTGCATATCCTGAAACCGAATGCAAGTTATTTAGAAATGTCCTCAGTATTTACATTCCTAATCATCTGTACTCTTCACTAGAGAGAACTTTAGGTGTGTCTGACCTCTGATTGATTCATCTTGGCAGAGGAACGCTTGTCAAACAGTGAGCCGAAACCAATCCTTTTGCTTTTTTTGGAACTCTTTGTGGGCGAGTCATAGAAGTCACCTTCAGCCTGACAAAACAGCATGTGATATAATAATTAGATAATAGTTTGATGATCAAATACAGCGTTATACAATTCTGAATTTGGGTTATTATACTGATTATATTATATAAGAGTCTCATCTATAGCACTCACCTGTTTTGCGTATTTCTCTGTGGTGGGGAATTCTTCAACAGGAGAGGAACCCTGAGGACGAGGTCTTTCCCCCTCTAAAACTTCAGGCTCCTCACATACCTATTATATCAAACACCAATTAAAGATTGCATAAACAGTTGACTAATTTTCAAACCGAGATGGTTTAACCAACACAGTCTCACGACCAATTCGTACGAGGTGGAAAATATGTGCTAAGTCGAGGTTGTACAAATTTTCCACAATTTTTGTACCATTTGTCTAAACCCCAGTGACGAGTAGGTTTAGGGGTCGGGGCTAGGTGTAGGTCATTCGTACAAATTCATACAAATTGGGAACTAGTAAATTACGTACGATTTAGCAATAATCGTATGAATTTGTACCAGTGAGGTCGTACGAATTAGCCACCTTGTAAAATATGTACGAATTGCTGTGGGATCAGGTTTGTTTCACACAAGTGTATGTTGTATATTTGGTAAATGGGCTTTACTTAGATACTCACTAAGTCATCATCTGTGTCTTGTTCTGGTCCCTTCAGCCTTCGCCCTTCTCCTGTCGTGATGAAAAAAAAGCAGAATAAACACTTAAGGGTAAAACTTTGTGAATGCACAGGTTTTACATGTGGCTGCTAAGTGAAAGCCTCACATGGGCTTGAATTTTGCGTTATGTTCTCTGTACATATGAACAAAATGTAAGAATCCATCCTAAATGTAGAGCCTGTCATCTAATATACTTGCTTTATTTGTTTATACTAATTAAAGAGTCAGTGAGGGATCTATAATGCAATTTGCCAGACCAAAAAAAAATCAGATTTTTTTTTTTTTATCTGAAACAAAAAAAGACGTGAGTCTAAGGCAGAAAAATTTCCTGGCAGATATTCCCACAGGATCCAGAAAGTCGACCTGCCTCTGTTGCTTCCTGGAAATTGAGGCACTCTATTGATCTTAAGGGGTCGGTTTACAGTGCCAGCAATAAGACTAACATGAAAACAATATACAGTGGGGCAAAAAAAGTATTTAGTCAGCCACCAATTGTGCAAGTTCTCCCACTTAAAAAGATAAGAGAGGCCTGTAATTTTCGTCATAGATATACCTCAACTATGAGAGACAAAATGAGAAAAAAAAATCCAGAAAATCACGCAAATTATGGTTGAAAATAAATATTTGGTTAATGACAACATTTCATCTCAATACTTTATGTAGTGCATCAGAGTGAATCAGACACTTCATCAGATTTGAACATTGAGACACGAGGAGCCGAAATCCAGAAAGAGGCTTCAAGACGACAGGAAGTCATAAATTGGCCCATGATACCGTTGCCTGCCTGATGCAAGCAGATCTTCGTCACAGACATTGTCACAGGACTGCGTGCAGCACAAAAAAACACTTATTGAGAATCCCAACTCAGGAAGGAGATTGTCAATATTGGGCAAATAACCAAGACACAGAACATCATGATCATAACATGGGTAAAATAATACAATTTTGTTGGATGGATCTCCATCCCCCAACTCAGGACCAGGCTGAAATTCCTAATGAGCCCTTTAACCTCTGGTTTTCACAAAAATGCCCTCACGTTTCACAAAAACTACTTTTTCATGCCTATCCAGGCTTAAAATACTCTAAACCTGACTTAAATCATTAATAGGCATAACTGCATGTTATATGTAACCCACACCTTGAACTATTATGTGTTAATCACTCATTATATATGTATTTTGAATAACTATTGAATAGCTTATAGCTTAATATCCATGTTTAGTATTGTTTTACTTCAGTTTTCTTGCTTGAAATGTTTCTTCCCACCAATTCTTAGTCAAATGTATCATATTCATGTTATAGAAATCATGTCCAAAATTATACTCTGCAAGAGCGGGAAAATTCGGACCATGTGACTGATAAGATAACATTTGGATTTATGATTTGAGAGGAGAAATCTTGCCACACCCTGATCTAGAATGATATCTATTGGTTAAAACACGATTTTGGGATGTGTCCAAAGATGAGTTTAAAAGCTCAAGACACTATTCAAATTATGCTCTTAGCTCAGTTTTCAGCTGGCTTTTAGTCTTCATGATTCTCATCCCGTTTTGCGTTCTTTGCATTCTCCGTTCCGGCATGCACGCCTGCTGCTGCTGCCTAGCCACGATGAGAAGAAAACCAATCTAATCTTGTTACTTTATTTCTTTACTTTCTGTTCTTTCCGTGAGAGTTTGTGTAAGTTAAGTTTTGCCTGCCGTGTCTCCAAGTCTCCAACTGCACTGCATCAAACTTCAAACAGACCACGACTCGCTTCTCCTTCAGCCACTGCCCAATCACCATCATTGACACCACTAATATATATATTTCACGAGTTCACACTTCCTCATTAATATTGAATAAAATAGCATGTTTGGCTTGCTGTCCGGGGAGCAGGCTGGGAGCTCGACGGACTCTGAGTCCTAGGGGTTTTAACCCCTTGGCTGCGAGGGTCGGTCAGAGCTCGGCGTTCAGCTCGAACCCTGTGTGTCCCCCGGGAGGAAGGCGAGGTCTAGAGGTGGAGTAAGGGGCAGCGGAGGGATGCAAGAAAGAGATGCGAGAGGAAAGGAGTTTAATATATTATTTTTTCAGCATGAAAACATGGTTCCCTTGTTTACTTTTGTAAATAGTTGTATACATTTTAACAATATTATACAATATACATAAATACCTAAAAGTTACCAGCACTAATAATACATTAATGACATAATTTCTTCTGAGAAAAGCATACATGTCCAGTTTCCCATAACAGAATGCACTTAAAGGATCATTTAGGTGCATAAATGCCTCGCTCTGCCCAGGCCATTAACCTGCACTCTCCTTCAAGCACTTATCCAGGCATCAGGTCTAAATGGCATTGAAGCACACTGGGTATTTATGTACAGTATGCATGTCATACAGCATTTGAACGTTATTACACCATGTTATTTTTTTACAGTTTCTAATGATCAGACACTAAACCTGTGAATGCACCAATGGTTAGACAGCTGGGAAAAGCAGTCCTACTGAAAGTGTGAATTATCCACAGTTAAGATAAGAAAAGTAAACAGACTTGTTAAAGGGAGGAGAAAACTCTTCCCATTTGTTTTGTTGCAGTCAAAGGCTTTGAGAACAATCCAAGTCAGCGGTATTCTGATAAAAAATTAATATGCCATTCATCTATCATTCTGTCATTATGCAGATGCCAGCATTGACATGTTACATGACACACCCTCTAAAAAATTAAAAACAAAATTATGCAAGTTTTGTACCAACCACAGTTAGGCTCTTTAAACCATGCTTTTAAATGCAAGTAAAGCAATGTTTAAAAGGGGCATAGCGCCACTTTTACTGTGAGCATTTCAACCCAGAAACCATGCTGTGGTTAAAAATATACCATAATGTAATAAACCATTATTAAACAGGTGTGTTCCTTGACTCAATGATATGATATTGACAAATAACCCGATGTAAACTGATGTTTATAGGAGAGATCAGGGGTGATTGTAACAGTTTCTAACTTTGGGTTTTGGTTTTATCATACAGTATATGATGAAGAAGGATTAAAATGACATAGCTGCAGTTTTGAGATTTGATATGTTGTGGTGCAAATCAACAAGTTTCAACAAGGTGTCTTTCCTGGCTGCTATTGTAGCTAAACAGGCTTAAGATGCTTTTGTTTTTTTGTTTTTTTTTTTGTTTTGTTTTGTTTTGTTTTTTTTTTTGTTATAAAGCTTTATTACATCTGTCCAAACCCAACACTGTTTAGAACAGGCCTTACCTTCTTCAAGTTTTTTTTTTCTTACATGCTTTCAGGATCCTTACCCCTGTCAGGTGTGTGTATATATATATATATATATATATATATATAGTTTGTATATGTAATAATTACTGAATAAAATGCTTTGTTTTCCTTGAAAACGTTCTTGAAAGGCCAATTAATTTTTTTTTAAAACCCCTCTATACTCAATATCAATTTGCAATCATTCCTTTGTGTGTTTCTGTTACGATTAGTGTTGTGAAATTTAGCTTGTGACAAAAATAAAGTGATGTGCATAACATGTTGCTTTGAAAACATGCTGTTTACCTCAGTATGTTACTGAAAAGTCTTGAAGTACAAAACCTACAAATAATCCATGAAAATAAACTAGATAACCAAAATATAGCTAAATCAAATTTAAACTAATAAAAAACAAGCATAATGCAAGGTATGTCCAAAAACATCCTGCTGCTGCAGTGTAATTACAATGATGCTGAGTTCCTCTACAGGTAAAAATTAAAGGTTTGTGCTTACCTGATCTGTGGTTTACTTGCAGAAAAATCTATCCAGATAGTAATTCACCTAGTGCACAGCATGCATTTACAGGATAGTTTGTGGGTAGTTGTTAGTTTTAACTGAGGAGATGAAGGGCCCTGCCCTTCTTGTAGGTATGGCACAACCGTTTCAGGGCTGTGGTTCAAACTCCTGCTAATGCTATTGTGCTGAAGAACAAACATCTGAACGTGTAACACTGCTTGCATACATTCACAAATGTGTGAGATTTTGAAGCAAAGGAATCAGGCCAAAGGTTTTGTTGAAAGGGTGTTTATGTCCTTCTGTTCTCAAGTGAATGTTTTCTGCGATAGTTTACTTAAATTTGAGTTGAAGGAAATAGTTATGACATTAGTGTACACTGGAATGCAGAATGAAGACAAGATCTCATGCATTTCAGAGGTCTTTTTTCATTGTGCTTTTGCCAAAGTAAATAAATACGAAGGATTTAAAGAATAGATCAGATTACTCAATACAAAGCAAGCTGTCAATCACATGATGTTTTTGCAGTACGTGTGTGTGCACATTGAAAAAATCTACAAAATGATCATTTAGCTTCATATTTGTTATAAAATTACCATGCAGCTAATTTAGCAAGCAACAGACCAACAATAGAAGGCAACCTTATTAACAACAAAAAAAGCACCTGTATTGATTTTTAGGCACAATCATAGATCTATAACTGAGAAAAATTCAGTACTAGTAAATTCATTACATAGCTACTTCTTAATCAAATATTTGCTAACTTGGGTGCTGGTCTATAAACGATAAAGCATTTAAAGTGTGTGACTATGCTGTAAAATAGTAAGTATAGGCTTATAATTTGTGTTACTAGAAAATCTACAGAAAGTACAAGCACACACTGAGTGTGAAATTACATGAAGGACTACAAAATTATTATTCAAGGTTGTTTTATTTGATGCATGTTGTTACCATCATGACTAAATCTAGTATATTGTAAATGGACTTAAAACAGCCATATTTTAGCACTGGGATTTAGCTTTATTTATGATATTTACTTGTATTTTTGAAATGAGAAAGAAATGGGACCCCATCTCTGACAAAGACAAGGAAACTCTATGCAAAGGGAAAATTAATATGAAGGTTCATATGTTCATTTAGGGGTGTGGACTAGCTGTAGACAAATCATAGTTTTCATCTCTCATCAAAAGGTCATCTCATCTTCTAGCAAAAATATAATACATAACATCATCAGCAAACTGAAATATATTTTATTGGCATTGTTTGTGAAGATGTTATGTTAATGTGCCCAAATATCGAAAAGCTCTCTTTTTTAAAATGTAGGATTTTTAGATTTAATTTACTCTACATCATCAGAAAAATGAACCGAATTTTATTGATATCATATGTGAAGACTTTATGCTTGTATATATGCAAATATTTCACTAGAATATGTAATTAAAATCTCTGAAATAACATTTATAGTACATATACCTTTTGTGGACTTTTATTTTGAAATGTGGAAAAGATCTGCATGAAGATTCTTCAAAAATTCTCCTTTTATGTTTTACAGGAAAACTAAAAACATAGGGGTTTGCAACAACATGATGGTGAGTTAATCATATATATATATATGTATATATATACTGTATATAATATAATGCATGTTTCATATTTCATGATATTGCAGCATGAGCTGTAAAAATACTGGAATTTCCCAACTGCTGAGCTGATCTCCTGTATGTTAGCACATCTCCCATGACCAAGATTATAGGCATTAGAGGTTGTTTTCTGCTCCTGTGGCCATACGAGGCCTGAGCTCTGCTCCTTCAGCACACTAATACAGTTAATTAGCTGCTCAGCAAGATACAGGGAACAGGAACATCAATTCTGGCCTGCGCTCATAACATCATACACAAGCTTCTTTCAGAGTCAAGTGGGAAAGACTTGTTTGTATTCAAAATATAATTGAATTTCAGGGCCGGAGAGGGAAAATAAACTGAAAACAGAATTGGATTTTCTTCCATATTAAGAACATGGGACCAAGTTCCCTCATGTTTCCAATCAATCAGCAGCAATAATTGATGTGTTTACTGTATGTGTCAAAGAGATGATGGCTTTGAAATTAGAGAGTTGAGACAAAAATAAAATTCAATTATCATGTTTTTTAAATAATCAAAAACCATACAGATTTGGAAAGACATGAGGGTGAGTAGAAATTATGAATTTATTTATTTATTTAGGTAGGTAGTATAGGCATTTTTTATTTATTTATTTGGTAACAATTTACTTAAAGCCTTTGGGCCGGTTTCCCGAACAGGGTTTAAGACTAGTCCCAGATTAAAATAAATATAAAGAGCTGTCTAAACTGGAAAAG
>JAUCMS010000022.1:3729647-3747855 GCA_032357445.1 Enteromius radiatus | reverse complement strand
ACACAATCTAAATAAACAGATGACTTTATTGAAAGTTTAAATTGTCGCGCTGTTGTGACGACGCATGACACGTGACAATATGGCGGATGTAGTACGTCCGAATTCCATTCATACTACCCACATTCATACTATATAGAACATACGGTTTTAACGGACGGGTAGTACGTTCAATTTTAAATGTAGTACCTACTTAAGCAGTATGCGATTTCAGATGCAGCATCAGTCTGGCAAAGCTGCCGTTTTAAAGCATTTCTGTCCCCAAAAAAGTGGGAACCAATGAGATGCGCAGCAGCAACAATCATTCCACTCTGCCTTCAGGTTCCGTCGCTACGCATACGTCATCGGAATGAGTGGTCTGATTGCTTGTAGATTCGTCCAGTAGTATACAGAGGCATCTAATGGACGAAGGTTAAGCCCGCCTCCCAGAAGGGTCGTGGAAGCCAGGCTAGCCTGTAAACCTGATTAAGCAGTGTTTGTGAGCTTAGTGCTGATTTGTGTACAGTGTTACCAGGGAAACCGCTATTTTTAACGCTCCAAAAGTGGCACCTAGTGGTTAAGAATGAATTTACATTTTCATTCAGACCAACAAGTGGGCGGATAATATGAAAATGTTTCATGTTGACATCAACACAAAAGCTTGGGATTCGTTTTAACAATTTAAATTGTTTAAATGATTCAGAGTTGACTCTTTCTTTTGAGAGGCCCATTTGTAAATCGCTTTTGATAAAAGTATCTGCTAAATGTCTAGATGTAAATGTATACTTAAAGAAAAAAAAAACATCTCAGATTTATGCTGAGGCCCAGAGTGGGCAAAAATATGCAACTTGGTGCGGTTGCTGATATTTATATGATCAAGAAGTAAGATGATAGCTTGATCGATGCAATCTTTTTATAACAGTATAACAGAATACTTACATTAAAAAAACAAATATAAGTTGTCACTCTTTGTGTAACCTTTTTAGATATACTAATAGGCCTTTATAGGGTCATCGTAGGCCTTTTACGTCATGCTTTACTCATCTAATTTAGTCTTCATGTGACTTTAGTGTTGCATTCTAATAATTCTACACCCAAATTCCGTCATAAATATGTGTGGTACAAAAATGTTCTGACCTAATCACTGACAAAAATGTACTTTTACTGTCCTGTGACTGCACTGACAGTTAGAATAAGTGTATGAATCAATCCACTGTTGACTCTTTGTCCATGAACTTTGAGGACAAGCTTGGAATACTTGGTTTGTTTAGTAAATTAGAGCCAGAGAGAGGGCAATTGTTAACTTAATCTGGTTAATAAAGGATTTCTTAAGGTAATTCCAAATCTACACTGCAATATAGTGATGTATACTGTGTAGTACAAAGTATATTTAATTGTGCACAAGAACGCCATTCATTACTATCCCCCAGACATACCATGGGAAATGTTTAATTTTTTTTTTTTTTAAATAGTTTGCAGTGAGCCAGAGGACAACTGAAAACAATTGCAAGGAAAAAGCGTAGTAGGAAACGAATGAGAAATGTTAGGCTAATGATTACTACAGTGTTGTAAATTAGCTAATTATAATTCATTTTAGAGCTAAGTGAATTGCTTAGGGAAAACAGATGTTTGCCTGGGGGAAACCCAGTGTGCTGGAGGTTATGTGATGTTATTCATTGTAACATTAACCACAAGATGAGCCTATGCGTTTTGGAGAGAGGTCTCAATCATGTCTGACTTCTTTAAGTCATGTGATCTGACTACATTTAAATTTTACACTGGTGTTGATATTAAAAATAAGCACGAGGAGCTTATTATATTGCCGACAGGTTAGTCTGACTGTTAGTCCCTCTACAATCCAAAGACTTGTTGACCTAAAAAAGAATGATGGATTATTGTGATGTTTTTATCAGCTGTCTGGACTCTTATTTTGACAGCACCCATTCACTGCAGAGGATCTATTGGTGAACAAATGAGGTAATGCTACATTTCTCCAAATCTGTCCTCATAAAGAAACAAGCTCACTTGTAGCCTTCCCAAGTAATTTCCATTTAAGGGTGATATATTCCTTTAAAATAAAAACAAAGCCAGAGGGAACCAGAGAGGACTATTTGGCTCTGCTTGCTCATTCGAACATAAGACTTATTTGATGAGCATCGATGAATGCCTTTATACCTGTCTCCCGATTCAATTGTCTGTCTGCTTATATCCTTCATTTCTTTTTGACTGAGCAGAGGCGAGACATTATGCTGTTCCCTGATGATTCTTTGAATGCTTTTTGAAGCTCCCTTGCATCTCATTTTTGCTTTTGATGCATTTTTCTTTTTTTTTTTTTTGCTGAGTCACATCAGTGTAAAATTGTACAGTATATCAACCAACAAAAATTCATTAGGGAGATTGAGGCGCCAGGCCTGCGTTTGAGTGGATACTTGTTAGGAACCAAAAATGCTGCTGGCTCCCTTTATTAAATAAATCTTAAGCTCAACAGTGATTCATTTATACACTTTAGCTTGGTGCAGATACAGTAAATTGCCGATGGCTCTATAATTTCAATGATGTCATAAATCTGATTAAAAAAAGATGTCATGATGTTGTAACTCACATTATAACAAATAACATAATACTGCTAATAAGTATTAGCATAGTGTTATTTTCTATACAAAATGGTTTTAGTCTTAAAGGGAAAGTAACATGGTAAACAGAAGCTCAAACATGCTTACTTGATGCATAAGATAAGTTTGTTCTCATGTAAGTTTTTATCCTATTGGCAATGTTTTATTCAAAGTTAAATCTATCTATCATACAATCTCAAAAATAAAGGTACAAAAGTTGTCACTGGGGCGGTACCATTTCAGCAGGTACATGTTTGTACCTGAAGGGTTCATTTTGGTACCTAATAAGTACAAGGTGTACCTTTTGAAAAGGTACCGTCCCAGTGACAAACTTTGTACCTTTATTTCTGAGAGTGGATGAACTGTGTCTTTTTAGAAGACTTGATTTAAACAGAAATTTTGAAATAGTTTTTTTTTTAAAAATGTAATTAGTGTTTAAAAGATTTTGTGTGGGCTGTCCCTTTAAAAATACAAGTTGAAACAATATAAACCTGCATGGTAAAGATTATCCTTAACAATAAGGACAATAAATGACAAACATGAAAAAAAACTGACATTCATATTGGAGTAAGGCAACACCTCACAGGACATTGGCTGAAGGCCACAAATCTAGAGCCAAACTAAATCAAGCTCTGAATTGAATCAGTGTGTGACCCAGACTCAACTCAAACAGTGGGTTGTGTGCTTCTCAGTTACAATTTATGGCAGTATTGCCATTTAAAGACCACTTGTATCCAAGGCCAACGAGCAAAGATGTGTAACGTGAAATAAAAAAAAAATGATTTCAGGACAATATATCAACGGCCTTCCACCAGCTCCAGACACGACCGAAGCATTATGTGGCATTTTGCAGAGATTTCCAGCTTGTGAATGTTTGCAGGGCTAACATGTATCCCATTACACCAGGAATAAAGCTGTTCTGATTCTAATTATGTAATTATTTTAATGAACAGCCAATAGATATATTACATTAAATTAAATGTAAACTGCAAAAACAACCAGTAACACTTTATTTTAAGGTGTCTACTTACTCTAGTAAGTACTTGGTAGTAGCCGTTGGACTTACATAAAACAAAAAATACCATGTAACTAAGTTATGAAACAGTTTGTTTTTACAGTATGTAATTATGTAGATGTAACATGCTGCTGTTGTTACACATTTGTTACAGACCAAGCAGAAATGACACATTGCACCTTTACAAACCTGATTAGACAGCTTTAATGGTTTCTTAAAAATGATTTAGGCTAATTTGATTTGCTCCACTACACTCCAGTGTGAATCAAGTTCAGAAAACCACATGAGTAAAGACATTCGCTGTTTGTAAATCATTTTAAGCAAACTCACAAAGTCAATTGTGCATTTTTGGATTTTGATTTTAATATGCAATTATGAAAAACTAAATCTGTTCAGTGACTCAGCATCATCTTGTTTTTGAAACGGTGATTTTGATATACATTGTTTGACCGTCCTCTAGTGGAGAGAAACCACTAATTCATCAAACATCACGTGATCAATGTAGGAAGACATGTAGTAACAAAAGCAAAGATGTATAAATATAACATTGTGCTTTTCATTGTTCTACAAAATATTACAAACAATGTTGTATGGAAGTGTATATTTAATCTGTGTTATTTGTACAATATGAATCAGTCTTCTGTTGGTTTAATTTAATTAATAAAAAAATATTTTGTTAAAAAAGTAAAGTAAAATAAGTTATAGACTGTCATGTCAAAATGTCATGTGTTATAGTTCAGACATTCTGAGGATGATGTAAACACTGTTGGTTAACCTTCTGTTAATTAGGGGCTTTTTGGCCCATTTCCTTCCAGCTCTTCCACAGCAGCAAGCTCTGGCTCTTTGCCTTGGTGACCAGAAATTGAGGTAGTTTATAGCCATTAAACTGGCCTACTCCAGCATCCTTGCCCATAGCAATCACCATAGTCACATTTCCTGGAAAAAGGACACTGATCCGTGAGTGTGAAGAACTGTGAGAAATTAACTTTAGCTGAAGCTAAGTCCCGGGTGATCGGTTGTTACCTGTGCGATAGGATGTTAAACACTTTCCTGTCAGACTGTTTATGATATTGGTGGCAGCAACCCCAGCATGAAGTCCAGCATGATACGCCAACTTGGGTTCATCGAGATTAGCACAGTCGCCCACGGCATACACATTGTTAAAGCCTTCTACTTGCAGGTGCTTGTTCACCTTCAGAGCTCCATTGTCTGCCATACATGCAGCTGAAACACAAAAAAATGTAATGTATAAACACACACACACACACACACAGAGGGAAGAATCAGTGAGCTAATGAGGTTATATAAGGGCACTATATAAGTAAACAAAACAACTGTGTAATATAAAATATCATACATATAAAATTCTCTAAGTTCTAAGTACCAGGCTTCTGTGCCATTATAATTGAGTTTTATTATCATATTTAAATGTAATAAAATACAATTAATACAAAAGTGTAGTTTTATGATCATGACCATTCTGCATGAATACAAAAAATATGGTGTAATCCAAAAACATTCACATATATTATTAAACAGTGTTTGAAATGCCTCCTATAAAAATGATTTATTTGCATACATTTGATTTAATAACATTTTATGGACTATGGGGAATTAACACTTTTCTCTTTTCAAATAAAAACATAAATGGGATACATTTTCATGCCATAAATAATGTTTTATAAATTATGTTTTGTCAAAAAACAGTTTGAATGTTAACTTCTTTAAGATGTAATTCAAAAAAAATTTAGAGAGGGAACCAAATATTACTAAGAACAGGTTATTACATCATTCATTACATACAAAAAGCACTTACCAAGACTGGACCTGTATGCTTCAGAGTTGATTTTATTTCCTGTGCAGCAGATGACTAGATCAGCAGTGACCTGCTCATTTTTATTGGTCTTGATCACCATGTCTTTCCGAAATGCATTCAGTTCCAGCTCATTAAGGTTTGTCACTTTCTGCCCTGCATTCAGGAAAACAGGTAAAGATAAAAATCATGCACATTTAATGTGTTATACGACGACATGCTATTTCCCCACATCGACCTCATACAGTCAGTCACTGCAATATAAACACTTTAATGGTGATAAAAGTCCCCCCAGCCCCAGCCATGTTACTTTAAATAAATAAATAATTAAAATATTTTTTAATTAAAATAAAAAACATGAAATATATATATTATTTCAAAGGTTTCACAAAGAAAAATATCAATTTCAACGTAAAAAAAACTAACTACAATGACATAAATACTGCCATTTCCTACAGTCAATCTTAAAAGCTGCTACCAGTTGCATTCAAAAATATACATAGTATATTATTATTTATATTGGAGTGCATTTGGCAACCACCAAATAACAATCATGCTGAAGTAATCCAATTTTAGCTAATTTTATTTTATTGTTTTGCTTATGTTTTAAAATGCAGCTATTATGTGTATGGCAATACGTTTTCTATCGAGTTAACATTTGATTAAAGTAAAATCATATCAGTATCTGTATTAGTAACACTGGGTCTCAAGTGTCTCATATTTCTCACAGTCAATCCCTTACATAAAAGAGAAATGTGATGCCCAACATCAGGCAAAGGAATATAATGCAGATGCTAAGCAACCCCCGACACGGAAGATCATTACCTAGCAAAAGCTCCACCCCCTTTTCCAGCAGCACCTGTTTGGCTTGTTCTTTGACAGAAGTCAATAGATCAGGATCAGCCACCTCCTCACGTGGGTGGATCAGAATCACCTAGATGAAATTAGGGTGAGACAAACACATTCAAGCCCACAATTTAGAATAAGCTTGTGTATGAATGCAGAGCTTTACCTTCTTGTCAGTAAATTCAGTCCTGATCTCAGCAGCCATTTCCACACCGGTGGTTCCACCACCAACAACTACAACCGTGTTTGCCTCCTGGATCTGAAACATTGGATGAACATGTTAATAATTCAAGCTTTTTAACAGTTAAGTCTGTGTTGTCGGTTAAGATCATATCACATTATTATTATTATATATGACCAATAATGCAACTTACCACTTTGACAAAGTCCTCATACTTCTGAATGGCTGATTGGTAGGTGTCTACAGAATTGTGTTTACCTGGGAAATGTCCGCTTGTTCCAGTGCAAAGAATGAGGTGTGAATAAAATACTTGCTGTAGATGAATATTAGCACTTATTAAAGCTCACATATGCTCATATTTTGTTTTCTTCTGCTGTAACGTTATGATATCTCTTACCTTTCCATTGTCAAGCACAAGAGTCTGTGTTTCTGTGTCTACCTGTATGACACGGCCTTGGAGAAAATTCAGTCCAAATGTCTCTTTGTATGGTATGAATGTCTGTTTCGCAAAACCTAGATGAATATACAAAACACAGCATTGTTGTATTATTCTAACCGTTTGTTTTTTTACATTAGGCATCTTATTATTAGCACACCAGCTTGAACTGAGGCACGCAGTGCTGCAATGTTGTGATGAAACGCATCCAGGATGTCAATGAGCATGAAAGGCACCCCGTGATGTTTAAGGTGTTGAGCAGCTGCAATGCCTCCAAAACCACCGCCGACAATCACCACATGGACATTCTCATCGATGGACACCTGACCACCCATAATGCTTCACTACTGCAGAGAGAGAGAGGGGAAAAAGAACTATTAAAATGTCTTAAATTTAAAATGTAGTGTAATTCTCATAAAATAATAATTTGTTTCTTGAAGTAAAAACAGTGAAAATAATATTACAATTTAAAAAAAAATTATAATTTTCTAAACTTCAAAATAATATTTTATTATTATGGCAAACTACTATTACTATAAAAAAAAAAGAAAGAACAATGTTTATTTTAAATAGTAAAGCATAAATGTCGCTGACACTTTTGAATGCATAAGTGTTTTTTTTTTTTACTTCTGTCAGTACACACACACAAATATACCTATCCCCACACATTTGCATACATAAAATCCCCATTTTAACATTTCCATGTCTTTTAACGGTGTTTGTCCATAATGACGATTGTACCTGCTTTTGGAAGATAAGGAAATTTATTATTTTAAAAACATTTTTCAACCAAAATGCTTTGTAATAATTAATGCTGAGATTACAAGTAAAAACCAACGAGAAATGTTTTCAACATAAACAAAGTGGCCTACATCGATGAACAAGAATATTGGAACGTTCATATATTTGCCTGCGTAAAACACATATAGCAATATTACAATAAAAAATGCTCATACATAAGCTTATAATCTAATGCATGCAGCGTAAACGTTATTTTTATACTTACCAACTAGTGTGTGTAAGCTTGTGATTATGCAAGGCTCTGTATAGCGCTCTTTCACACGGATATGGCTGCAGCTCTTTTTGCTTTGTAGAGCCGTCTTATATCCAATGGTAGCACGCGCAGTATGGTTCTGGGCGGGTCTTTTGTGACTGCGTTGCTCCATAGCCAATGGTTAGCGATCAAGTGGGCGTGTCTGTTTTGTTGCGTGAGTGGAGAAATCACTATTTTTTTTCCATCTTACATACCTCTGACTGCTGCACTCGTAACATGTCGAATCAGATTGCAGGAGCAGGCCATAATAAATAAATGCAACACAAATAAATTATACCAATCATGTTTTAAACCATATGCTGTCAAACTGCTATCTATGTTCACGTATATTCACAGATGATTCATCGAATCACTTACCTCAAATAACAGTGAAAGGTCATAACTCCAGCTGAGTCACGATGATAAACATGGAATTTTCTTTAACTGATTTGATTTTTTTTTTTACTTCGATTTTTTGCTATATTATTATTTATTATTATGTAAAATCATATATCGTCTGCATTTCAATGCAAATAAAACTAATTAAATTTATCACAAAAAATAATGAAAGTGTGAAAGTGACTGGGCTCTCATTAGCCCTAACGTTCCTTTTGTGTTGCACAGAAAAAACAGTAACTTTTTGAGCAATGTTTCCGTGCACTGATTTATTTAATAAATAAAATATACAGATACGAATGTTACCCATCCTCAGTAGGAAAGTGCCCAAACAACGTTGCCTGGCAAAATTGTTCCAGGCATCAACCCTCTTACACACGTTAGGAACAGTGTGCTTTGCTTTCATTTAAGCAGCTACTTCCAAATTTAAAATGCATATAAAAAAGCTACGCCTGTGGACTCAAATTAGCCATAAAACATTGCACGTGTCTACCAATGGGTGGCGCTATAATAAAAGCCCTGTGTGTGCGTGTCTTGTGTGGACTCTCTCACAGTGAGCTGTGGAGATAATAGAGAAAATATGTAAACAAATGTTTCGTCTTCTTATGTAAAAGTGCATCTGATTCTTTAATCTGCACAACTTTAATAAACAAAGAATGAAATACGGTGCTCTACCTACACCGTTATGTTTATTTTGTCTTACAGTAGGCACAATGTAATACAACAAAGTAATGCAATGCCAGTGTTGGTCTCTGGGGGTTCAGTATGAGTCCACCGCCTGACCAGCAGGGGCTGCAGAAAGGAGCATCTCTGAATCAGCGGGAACGCTTTGGACCTCCCCGCCGTTCAACGCTGCTGCGTTTCGCTCGCTCCGGCGGACGCTACACCACGAGCGGATGAGCGCGCGCGCCTGTTCACGTCTTTATATGCCGTTATTTATGTCAGTTTTAAAGGGCAATGCATCTTTTCTCCTCGGGTCGTTCACTTTATGACCATATGTTTTAGGGAACCCAACTGATGCTGGACATAAAGTGACTTTTACGAGAACGGAGTCGGTGTGAGTTTACAACGGTAAGATGGTTTAAATTTCACTGATGAACGCGTTTCTTCTTAACGGAAACTTTGAAAGTGAATGTTTACAATGTAAAGCAGCATATTTTTCTTTTGTTTTACTTTAGTCTTGTTCTCGTTCCCATGGTGAACGTATACCAAACCCGCGTGCTGCATTGTGGGAAACCTGCTGGCTTCATAAAATCGTTTTTATTGGGTTAATTCAAAAATATTTTTCTCCTTTTGCCTGCTATTGTTAAATAATTGATGTAAGATTTAATAACGCAGAAATTTGTGTGTGAATATGTTACATGGAATTTGTTAAACCATTCAAAAACCCATTTTGATTTGACTATCAGGGGTGTTATGACTCTAAAGTCATGACCATTCAGTCAGGTCCTTTGTGGATTGATTGGTTTTTAAGTAACTTTCCTTAAGTATGAGATATTTTAAGTCTAAGTGTAAATTTGCTTTGTCCTTCACCGTTATCAGAAGTCACTTGAGACTACTGATAAATAAGCTCAGGCTCCTATTGGCTCGAAACACCAAAACATTGGTGCCTGTTGTACCAACACAATAGTATTCTTTGCAAAAACAAAGACTCCTCAAAACAATAAAGTCAGCAGAATAACAGAAGAAATAATAAAACGTTGTGACTAAAGTATAAAAAGACAAAACTATGTAGAAGTAGTAGTAAAGCCTACAAAAAGTGCCATAAAATTTGATAACTGTATATTACTGTATAGTGTTTATGTTTATAAGTTTGCTTGTAAATGTTTTTGAAAGAAGTCACTGAAAATGCATGTATTATTTAAAAGTACAGTAAACTAAAAAGGTTGAATAACTGTTTTTAATATATTTTAGAATTTAACTAATTCATGAATGTTTAGCATCATTACTTCAGTCGTCAGTCACATGATCTTTATGAAATCATTCTAACATGATGATATACGGTTTAAAAAACATTTTTATAATCAATTTTGTAAACAATTGTTGTGCTTACTATTTTTTTTTAATGAAAACCCTGATACTTAAAAAGAGCATTTATTTGAAATAGAAATATTTTGTAACATTAAAGTGTCACATTTGGTGAATTTAGAGCATCCTTGCTGAATATTTATCTCATGATAATTCTATTTCTTGTCTCCAATCTTTCAAATAATACTGTATGCATAGAATACATATCTCTTTGACTAAACTGCCAAATGCATCATAAACTATGCAAAATATATATATATATATATATATATATATATATATATATATATTGATATATATATATATATAAGGATATATATATATATAACTTGGATTGTCAGATCAATGATGTGTGTATCATATCAGTTCAATCAACTAGGCTACTTATTGTGTAGGTCAGAGAGTCTAGCACTCATACATCAATGCCAAAATTGACCACTAGCCTAGTTTATCACTTTTAATTCTACATTCATGTTCCAGGCTTGGTTGGCTGTGCAGTATGTGGTGGGATGGATGAGGAGGAGCAGAACCGCTATGTGGCCCAGTTGAAAGCGGAGTTTGACAGCTGTGACACCACCGGGACGGGTTACCTCGACAAACAGGAACTCGCTGCCTTATGCCACAAGCTGAGCTTAGATGCCCATCTTCCCTTGCTGCTGGACACTCTGCTCGGACCACAACATTATGCCAGGGTAAGTTGTCCCACATGAACATCCCAGTGTCTCTCATCTTAATGCCGTGTTATAGATGTTAATGTCTTTCTGCAGGTGAATTTTGAGGAGTTCAAAGAGGGCTTTGTGACCGTGCTGTCAAGGTCTTTGGACTTTAGTACTTCAGAGGAGGAGAGCAGCTATCTTGAACCAGGTACTTGACTAGAAAATTACCTTTATATATACAGTATATAGCCTCCAGGCCTATCAGGCCTGTGTATATCGTCATGATTTTTTGTTGTGGATTCAAGGTTTGTTGATGGTACATGATGTGTAGTTGATCTAACTTGAGTACTCAGAACTGAATTAAACATATCCTGTTGTTACTGTCTAAATTATTATTAATAAATAGCCTAGTATATTTATGGTTAGTTACACTACTGTTAAAAAGTTTTGGGGTCTGTGATACTTTTGTTTTTTATTATCGAAAATACAGTAAAATATGAAAGTACTAAATATCTGTACAATTTAGGCTATTTAATTCAGTACATGTTAAAATGTAATTCATTATTGTGCTGCAAAGCTGAATTTCAGCATCATTTCTCCAATCTTCAGTGTCACGATCATTATAATAATAATGATTATAATTATAATTATAATCATTATAATGCTGGTTTCCATAAATAGTTATTTATGGAAACCATGATACATTTTTAGCATGCTTTGATGAATAAAAAGTCCAAAAGAACAGAAATCTTTTGTAATAATGTAAAATCTTTACTGCCACTTTTGACCAAATTTAATACATTATTACTTTCTTTTTAAAATATTTTGAACCCCAAACTTTTAAACAGTAGTTTGTTTTTAGATCATTGCAGTTTATGTGAAAAAGAAAGCATCCAGCTTATCATTAGAGTTTTTTCAATTATTAATATATAGCAATAGAAATAAAAAACACATGTAAACCACACTTCAATATTAAAAAATACTTCCATTAAAAATTATATTAGAACCACTGGATGAAAACATAAATGTTAAAGAAAACTACGGTTTGACGTGAGAAAAGTTTTAGCTCTTTTGCATTTGCTGGTGTCACTGGAAAATGAAACACAAATATGAGAATACAGAAAAAGAAAACAATCATTATTTTAAACGTAGGTGATGTTTGGTGTCATTTTTATGTTGTTACTAAACATCTTAATAAATTAAGGACATTGTTTAGGATAACATTATTATTATTATTATTAACATGTTTAAGAAGACAAAATGCAGGCATTCCTGCTTATTCATGAAGTCATGCACAATAATAGCCCATAATACCTTGAAGTATCTGGCTAATGATTGTTATGGCTCCGTTGACTAGAGCCCTAAGAAATAATACAGATGCTGAAACGTTTTGTGCAGGTTGTTTTTAAACCAAAGCCAGAATAACATTTTCCCTTTTTCATAGATGCTTTAGGGAGACTGGTACATTAGTGTATGTTGTGAAATCTCAGTGCTCAACGCTTAAAATTATATTTAAAAATGGGAAAACCTGAAAGCTGTGATGAAAAACAGATGTTCAAGTATTGAACCTGGTTTTGGAGATGTTCCATTAAGGTTTTCATTTCCTTTCAAACATATTTCTCATTCTATGGAAAAGGTTGTGATGTAAAACAAATGATGTGGGATCACCTACTATAGCTATTATCACTGTTATTTCTTCATTTTGACTGCTTCTGACATACTTGAATTATCTGTCACTCTAAAGGATCATTTCCTGTGCTTCTAGCAGTCCCAGAGGAGGTGAAACCTAAATATGTGAAAGGATCTAAGCGGTACGGGCGGCGATCACGGCCAGACAAGACTGACTTGGAGCTGACAGCGGACACAGAAGAGTCACCAAAGTTTGGGACTGACAAAGTAGAAACAAACGGAGTGAGGAGAGCCAAGCTCAGACGCTCCACCTCCCTGGAGAGTGTTGAGGTAAAATTCACGATGTCTACACTACCTTTAACAAGTTTGGGTTCAGAAAGATTAAAAAAAAAATGAATACTTTTATTTAATAGGACCCATTAATTTGATCATCATACATTTATAATTTTACAAGATGCCTTTTTTTTTGTGCTGGGCAAAGATTAATCATGACTAATTGCATCCAAAATAAACGTTTTTGTTAACAAATATAAAAATAATTTATATATATATATATTTAAATATATTAGATTTAAAAATAATGAATAATTTAAATAATTTATATTATATAACAAATATAAAAATTATATATATATATATATATATTTAAAAATAATGAATAATTTATATAATTTATATTATAAATAAATAGATTTAATGCATAAACATATATTTTTCTTGAGCAGCAAATCAGCAAATTTTTAGGATTTCTGAAGGATCACGTGACACTGGCGTGACGTGACGAGGACTGGAGTAATGATGCTGAAAATTCAGCTTTGCATCACAGGAATAAATTACATTTTAAAATGTATTCACGTAGGAAACGCATATATTAAATTACAATAATATTTTTTGAAAAACATTCATGTAGCCTTGGTGACAATAAAAAATCCCACACTTTTAAATAGTAGTGTATATTTACTCTATGTCTATTTTCATTTCTATAAATAATTAAAAGAACATGTATTTGAAATATAACAACATATAACACTCAAAAGAGAATCAAGTGAAAATAGTGGTGTCATCTTGGGACTGTATGCAAATCGGCATGGAAATAGTAGCCCTTAACAATGCAGTGCACTTGAGGTGTTGTATTGTTAGTCAATTGAGGAGCTGAATCAGTTTGATTCTAGTGAATGGATCTGGGCCGACCTGCTTTCCTCAGACAGGAAGTGTGGTGGTGTGGAATGTGCAAATGCTGGCCCATAGTGCAGCCCCCACCTTCACCAGACTTTAGTGTTACTTTTGGCATAGGATCAAAAAATGGCTCATTTCACGTTCTCTTTTTTCCCCTCAAAGAGCAGGAGCTCTTATAAAAGGGTTTTGTTGTTTCTGCTGTGTCTGTACTTTTTCTTCTGGAGTCATTTTACTTGTTCACAGCAGTGCCAGACCAGAGAGCCAGTGCAAATGCAAACCTGTGCTGCTGGATGCCTCATTTCATAGTTTTCATCTTTAAAGAATTATGTTGGTTCTTGGTTATGTTCATCTTGGTTTGATGATAGAAACAATAAAAGATGATGATGTTTTTCTGGGTCATGCACATCACATGCCCCTGTTATTGTTGCTGTTGTGTGATGGAGTTGAAGGGTTGATTAAATAAGCAGCTCTTCACCCTTATGAGAAAAAAGTGTGCTTAATTATAGTGAATGTGTACTTGTAGTTTAACTTAACAGTACATTTTTGTAATATTAATTAAATAAAGGCCCCATAAGTATGGAAGCCAGTTTCCGCCACTGAATAAAAAAAAAAAAAAAGGTTATTGCAAGTTTTTATCTCACAATTTCAAGATATAAAGTCACAATATAAACTCACAAATCTGAGAACATATCAGTCTTTTTTTTTTTTTTTTTTGCTCAAAATTGGTCTTCTTAGCTTGCAGTTGTGAGTTTATATCTCACAATGCTAAGGAAAAAAAACTGAATTTATACCACGCAATTGTGACTTTATAACTCCAAATGTTGAGTTCAAATCTGAGAAAAAAGGTCAGAATTATGAGATTAAAAGTCACAATAACCTTTTTTTATTTTTATTCATTGGCGGAAACATACATAAGTGTACTTTAAGAGAGACAATTATGTGACTTTTTGGTAACTTACTTAAAAAGTTAACTTTGTAATAATTTAATTTTAAGTAGATTTTTAAATAATTGTTTAATTTTTATTTTTTATATAAGTAAACTTATTTTGATGTTTTGACTAACATACTAAAGGTGCTTAATTCTAATTACAACTGTAGTGTGTTATTTGATATTATATTTAATAAGTATATTTAGCATTATAAAGTATATATACAGTATTAAGTATTTTAAATGTAAGAAATTGCAAGATCATTACAAATGTGTAATTACAAATTCATAACATACTTAAGTTTAAGTAGACAGAATTAGAGTATATTTTACTTTAACATCTTTGCTTTTAAGTATATTCAGCAGTACACTTTAACCATATTTTAAAGACAGTATAAAAATATGATATTACATATAAATATGTACTTAAGTCCTACTTAAATGAACTCTAATGTTTAACTAATTGCATTTAAAGTAATTTTAAGCTGTAATGCATTTTCATTTAATTGTAAGAAACATTCAGTAAAGTGTTCGAAAACAGTTCACACTTATATATTATATATTATGGATATTCTATACAGTACTCTTTTTAAAATTATGCTTTAAAAGTGTACTGTGTAAGTGTACTGCTTTTTTACAAGGTTAGAATAGACTAGCAACATACTAAAAAAAGTCACTCAGGTTATCACGGTTGTTACATTTACATTTTCCCAATCAGTCTACCGCTGCTGTTTGGGTTGAGACTTCTTGAGAGAGTAGGTCACAGTCTGTGCTTTAGCCAAAAATGAAAGCATACTGGACCATCAGAACAGTTTATGTTGGCAGCGACCAGCATTTGGTGTTTATGAACCAGCCCGCCAGGCTCCGTTTGATCTGGGGTGTTTTAGTGCCTGTGTGTTCATCTTGGTGTGTTTTATGTGTCGAATGTGTTCAACCAGGATTAGAGGTCCTGTTCTGGGTGGAGCTCTGGATGCAAAGCATCAGCTGTGGTCAGAAGGCCTGATAATGTGAAGTACAACAAGGAAAGGGTTTGGCTATAATTTGGCATGGCGCTTCCTCTAACTGCGCCTCTCATTTTAGAAACGCATACTTGCATACCAGAGCCCTCCCTCGTTCTCTTTCTCTCTCTCTTTACACGTCTCTCTGGTTCTGTTCTGCTTTTCTTCTCCCCATCTCCTCTCTCACTTTTCATAACAGTGTTTGAAATATTTAGAGCTTTTATGTAACCCAGTACATGCTATTTTGATGAATGGGGGAGATTACATGCTCTAAATCGACTCTTTGGACTGTCACTAGTGCTTCTGTGCTACTCCGCAGCAGGAAGATCCAACTTATCGTGTCTCGTACAGTAATCTGAGGGTTTCACAAGAGTGTTTGTTAAGATTTAAATATGTTAAATACACTTTTTTACAAAACTGAACACTAAAAAAACGTACAGAATTTATTGTGCTATAGTTCTTTAAGCTGTCTCATGTTGTTGAATACTTTAAAAAAACAAATAAAATGCTAAAGATTATCATGATTTTATTATTTTTCTTTTTTTGAATGTTCCAACTGATCACATTGATGTGCCATTTAACTTTGCTGAAGCTGCAAAGTTTTATTTGCAAATAACTACTACAACAACTACAAGTGCTACTATTTTAAGACAAATAATAGAATTAGTATTTGTTGTAGTTATTTCCATTACAAATGCAATAAAAAACTACATTCCCTAACATGCAGATACCCTGTATTGTTACTGTTGATCAGCATTTTCATTGTTACATAAAACTAAATGTAAAATAGTCATTAAATTTGCAAATACAAACACAGGGTTAAAAAAACAAATATGTTGCCATAGAAATTCATGGAAATTAATAGATAAATTAATAAAACTAAAACTTAAAAAAATATAACTCAGTAGAAAAATTAAAATGAATGAAAATGACAAGCACACAACAGAATTATTTAAACGGGAAGTAAAATGTATATAAAAACGTAAAATAAGCTAATCTGAAAAAGTATGATTATAGTATAATTGTAGGATGCTTAAACAGTAAAGAATAACTCTTTTGATTCCCAGCAAATGCAAAATTAAAAAAATTAGTTAAGTATATATAAATATATAACATAATAATAAAACAGTGTATATAAAATATTATATCATGGTTGTCCTTAGTATAAATAGACAAAAGAATATGCAATTATAATGAACCATTTACCTTTTTAATGCATGTCTTATTGGGTATGATATTTCATGTTATTCCAAATATGATTTCATCATGTTTTTATCTAAATCTTTTATTTTGTTTCACCTTTGAAATAACTTTCCTTTTTAAAAAATATATATACATATTTCAAATTCCAGAATCCATGCAGATTCACAGGCCTCAGCACAGATTCCAGTCTGTATAGTCTTTTACAGCATTCATGTGAGAAACAGCGCTACTTGTTTATGTAAATAATTCAACCATATGTGATAAATATTGCACACACATCTTGTCGTGCAACATAAATGATTAAGTTTTTGAGTACGCCATAGACAAAACATTTCATCAGGCAGAAGCTGAGGAACATTGTAAAAAAGTCTTTTAAAAGTATCTTGATGTCTTTCCTGAAAGACCTCCATATATCCATGCTTCCTGAACAATACCTTGGGTACAAAGATGTGCAATTTTGCTTAATTAATTTCCCAGCGGAGTTCAGTGAAGTGGCTTTTTTCTCTGACTAAGTCTACTCTATTTGACTCAGGGAAAGAGATAATGCAAGACATTCTGCCTGCTGCCTTCCAACCGAAAAGCTGTTTGTGAACAGTTATGTAATGTTGTTTAAAATTTAATGCTGATGGTAATTGATTGTGGCTTGTCCCATATTCAGCTGGGTTTACTCTTTTGTTGCTGGAGGCTGAACTGTGTACCGTTTTGATCAGTGTATCCTGTTCTATTCAGCCTACATTGATCAAACCACAGATATCTTACAGGTCAATGACTGTCAGAGTCGAAATGCAATCTACCACTAGATGGCACTAGAACAAATCAATTCATGTAAATGTACCCAACTCTACCTTAATACTCTTACCATTTATGCAGCATGGATATGTATACTGTATAAAGCAGATTATGTATGTGTATATATGACCCTGGAGCACAAAACTATTCATAAGTAGCATGTGTATATTTGTAGCAATAGCAAGCAATACATTGTATTGGTCAAAACAAGCCATTTTGTTTGTTCTATATCAAAACTTAATGAACTTTATTTCATCCTCAGATACTAGATTTTCAAATAGTTGAATCTCAACCAAGTATTGTCCTGACAAACCACACATCAATGGAAAGCTTATTTATTCAACTTTCAGATTCAATTAAAGGTGCCATAGAATGGAAACTAAATTGAGCTTGGCATGGTTGAATAATAAGAGTTCAGTACATGGACATAACGTACTGTGAGTCTCAAACACCATCGTTTCCTACTTCTTATAGAAATCAAGTGTTTGCAAAA
>JAUCMS010000022.1:3714649-3728615 GCA_032357445.1 Enteromius radiatus | reverse complement strand
TTGTGCTTGTGCACCTAAAAAAAAAAAGTTAGGCGCACAAGTGCAACCAGCACAAAAAGTTAGTCTGGAGCCCTGCTGCTGGGATGGAATGCCTTATGATGATTGTATTGTGTTTCTTGTGATCACTGAACCATACTACTTCATTCATCTGCTCACTCACTCCAGTCAAGGGTCAAAACCTTAATTCAAGATATTGTGTGTTAAACTCTTGCTGTGTGTGAACAATAAGTATTTGGCCAGAAATGTAGACATTTTTACAATTATTATGATATAACTTGATGTCATTCACTGAAATAAACACTTTCATGAGATCACATGACAAAGGCAGTGAGGTCATGTGACAACAATGCAGCATACTACTGTTTGAAACCAGTACAGACAAAAAAATAAGAAGCTTTTTATTTCTTTAAATAATAGTGGACCTTATAGAGTATATACTGTGTGTGCAGTATTCAGGTAAAGTGCCCCTGTTATGGGTTATGAAAGGTTCATATTTGGTTTTGGGAGTCCCAAACAACAGGCTGACATGCATGCAAGGTCAAAAAACACTTTAATTTTCTTTAGTATGCATTTATTTTTACCTTGTTTACTGCCAAATGATTCGTTCAATGATTCATTTTTATAAACCCCTCTGGTGATTTTGATTTCTATTAAAGCAGTGTTTGTTACTCCAGTCTTGTGTCCAATGATCCTTCAAAAAAACTAGAAAAGACCAACAAGTGGGCAAGCAATATGCTAACGTTTCATGTTGTTTTCATTCACTTAGAGCTGTTACACACTGCATGGAAAGTAATTTTCAAAAATCCATAATTGGGGCACTTTAAGCACTGACAATGCACTTATTTACAGAGTCTAAAATCAGATGAGGACACAGGAAGCAACAAAGAGTCTACACACCACTATTTTGTGGCGCAAGGTATGTTAGGTCTTAAATTAATTAAGCATGTTTTTATGTAAAATCAGCACATTATAATTGTTTCTGATTTACATGTATCCAAGGCCAGTTGAAACTCTGGAATCAAGATGGCACAGGAAGTCCTCAGTGCTCATCGGACCCTCAGCAGGAAGTAACAGATGGACAGGTGAAGGCAGTATGGCAGGAGCTGGGGGTTGGAGCCGGAGGATCACTAAACCGCGAGGAGCTGTCACTTGTCTGTGACCACATCGGTCTCAAGGACTTACAGTCTGAGGTACAGTCATGTATCTTTCTCTACGGAGTGAGATATTAACCAAGTTAGGACATTCTGTGCTGTTTATTTGCTACTCTTTACAGAGTTTATAGTGACTTTGCTTCTACATTCAGTGCATACAACACTGTTATCCATGTTTTTTGTTTATGCAAAGGAGTTAGACGCTCTCTTCAGGAAACTAGACAAGGATAAGGATGGGAGAGTCAGTCTGAGTGAGTTCCAGAGCGGGCTGTTCACACAACACAGTCACGCTGCTCCCATCTCTACCTCCACCCCTGCCCGGCCCAAACCGCAGCGCTCCATCTCGAAGGTCAGGATCAGATCAAGGACAGATTGTAGCCAAAAATAAACAGAGCTTTGCCAATCAATGTGCAGAAAAATGCTGACGCCAGTATTCAAGAGTGTGACTTCTCCGCAAATGAAGTGAATGTTCAGAAACAGTAGTTAAACGTTTTATGTTGCACTTGGTAGTATTTAAATAATATACTGTGCTAATTTAATATTTTGACAATTCATTTTAATTTTGAAAGTACTTTTAAGTACTTGTACTTGCTAAATGTATTTGCATGATTGGTAAAGCATTATATACAAATATATGCATACCCATCAAAAGTTTGAATAATTAAATTGGTTTTTTTAAGTTTTAAAAGACGTATCTTATTTTCATAAAGGCTGCATTTATTGGATGAAAAATACAGTAAAACACTAATATTGTTAAATATTAATAGAATTTAAAATATAGCTCTACTATTTGTTTATATTATAGTATAAAATATGTTATAAAAAATCAATGTAACACCAGTATTGTCCAGTGATCCTTGAAAAAAATTTCAATTATTAATAATGGTTCTAATTAACAGTGCACTAAATTATTAACCAACACAATTGTCTTCACCATTAATAGTAATAAGACATTTTACTTGAGTACTAAATCAAGTCATTGTAGGATCATGTGACACAAAAGACTGGAGTAATTATGCCGAAAATGTAGTATTTCATCATATGAATAAATTACATTTTAAAACACATTTAAATAAACATTTATTTCAAATTATATTTTTACTGTATTTTTTTAATTAGATAAATGCACTTTTATCATTAAAAAATTCAAATTCAAATTATTCCAAACCAGCAGTGTACATGGGTTTCTGGTGTGCAGCTGAAAAAATATATTTTGCAACAGATCTAGTCTTCTCCTAGTAATCTGTATTTGTATAATTTTTTTTATGCATGCCAGACTGAAAAAGAGAAATCTTTATCTGCCACTTTCCCTCTTAACTGCTATAAAAATAAACAACCAAAACTTCTCTCTTGCATTCATGACCTTTAACAGAAGACAGACACAAGAGACAGTTAAATGATTGCCTGTCAAACAGGATTCATTTCAGAGGTCCAACATCAAGCCAAGTTACTGAGGGCTGCAGAGGCTGGAACCAATTAACTTAATTGGGAAGGTGGAGCCTCCTTTTTGCTCTCTTGTTCCTAGGAAAGCACAACTAATGTATTCCTGTGCAGTGGCCAAACTTGAAATCAATGCTGTAGAGATGTACTGCACAACGGGCTTCATACCTGCATGTGATGTTTTCACATGGGAAGGCAAAGACAGTTTGGGGTCCTTTAGTGATGACAATTCGGAGGTGATTTTACTTATAGCACACCCAGCCAAAATAATTAAAAACAGCATCTAAACTCAAGCTGGGCACATATTCTGATTTGCCGGTTAATAAAATGTAGGATTTAAAAGCTCAAGCCTCATTTAAAGAGAAAAACAGCTTCGGTGTTCGATAACAAACGCAGAGTTGCATGAATATTTGGCGGTCGCTGGGGCTAAATTGAGGTTAAGCCAGCTTAAGGGTTACGACACCAGAAGGACGTTTACTGGTGGTCAGTGCAATAATTTTGTTCATGATTGAGGCTTTAGCTCTGGCATGTCAAGGACAGCATTGTGCATTGTGTGCTGGGATTCGGAGAGCTCAGTTTTTCTGCGGTTTTCCTTGCAGTTGGATATTGTTTGATCGTTCCCGTCTTTTTTTTCCCGTGATGTCGTTCTCTCTGCTCTCTCAGGCCCTTGAGGAGCGAGTGGTGCGCTCCACCTCCCCTTCTTTACTCTCGGCTACGGTGGGTCAGAGGCTGCTGACCCGGTTGGATGATGGATTGGGATGCACAAGCCCAGACAAAGTCATCGCTCTCTGGACAGAGGAGGGCATCCACAACAGCAGAGATATTCTACAGGTAAGACATTATTGGGTGCTATTTTGTATTAGTTAAACACTGACAAACTGTAATCTGCTGTTTTATTGTTTAAATAATATTTGCGTAAAGTGGATTTTTGTGAACTATTGCATAATTAGTTTTTTTTTTTTTTGTTATTCTGAACCTGTATCAAGACTCTGGACTTCTCTCTGGAGGAGCGTCTGTGTCTGGCTGAACTCACACTGGCACTGGACAATGAGTTGCTGGTCAGTGGAAACGGCATTCATCAGGCTGCTCTGGTCTCCTACAAGAATGAGATAAACTACTTACAGTGAGTTACTTTCACATCACATCATTATTCACAAAACCTGTCACAAAATTTACAATTTAGAATAACTTTAGAGCAAAATATATTTTATTCATGTGATGCAAAGCTGAAATTTTAGCATCATTGCTACATTCTTCAGTGTCACATGGTCCTTCAGCTCATTTTAATATACATTCTATGTTCAAAAATGTTTTTTAGATCCGTTTATTTGAGACAGAACTCTTTTGTAACATTATAAATCTTATTAATCACTTTAAGCAGCATTAAAAATAGTTTTTGACGTTGGTAATAATCGAAATGTTTCTTGAGCAGCATATAACATATTTTCTGAATAGTTGCACTGGAGTAATATAGCTGATAATACAGGTTTGCATCACAGGAATATACTACATTTGAAAATATATTACAATATCAATCTTACAATTTCAAATTATAATAATATTTCACAATATTTTTTGCTGTATTTTTAAACAAATAACTGCAACCTGGCTCAATTCCTACTAATTTCACATTTTTGACTGGTGATCTGCATGTTGCATTGTGCCATTATTTTGAGGACAGTTTTACCTTTTCATAACACTGTTTTTGCTTTCAGTTAAACATTTTAATTAAAATAGCTACATCACATCATGTATTACTATTTTAATATTTCTAACTTAAAAAAAAAAAAAGAGATTGTATAATTGTATATCTTTAAAATCATGGGATAAAATGCCTTCACCTGCATTTCTGTGCTGTTTGGGTTTTTGTCTCCACCTGGAGGACCTGTAATGTTATATCATTTGGTTCTTAGTTCTTAGTCTTTAAACAACTGCACGTTACTGGCTTTGTGTTCGACAAATGCAGGTGTTACTCATGAAAAAAGTGCATGAGAATGAATGAGATTCTCATGCGGTGGTGCTTTTATGTTTCAACTCTGTAGAGTCGTGGCAGACCAGGCCTGTCAGGAAAGGGACAAAGCCAAGGCAGACCTGGAACTGGCTGACCGCCGCAACCTACAGCTGGTCAGAGAGGTGGATGATCGCCATGCCACCATGGAGTCTCTCAATGAGTCGAAAATCAAGTATGGCTGCTCTCCTCTAGTCCTATATCACACCTGGTGCACTGCGGTGCCAATGTCCATGTTGTTTCTTTGATGCAGGGGTCTGGAGCAGGAGTTTCGGGATAAGCTTACAGCACTGAGGAGTGAATCGGAGTACGAAAGTGAGGTGCTTCTCGAGCAGGTGGAGAAGGAGCGCAAGAGACTCCAGGAGGAGCTAGAACTGCTCAGGGCTCAGGACGTTAGCCTTCAGGAGGACATTTGCACTACTGCTAAGGTAACCACTTATTATTATTATTATCATCATCATCAGTATTCTCCTCTTTGGTCTTTGCCCTTTAAGGAATAGTTCACTCAAAAATGAAAAAGATGTCATTTACTCACCCTCGAGTAGCTGAACACAAGGGAAGATTTTTAAAGAAAGTTTGTAACCAGGTTGTTTAGGGTCAACATTGACTATTGATTGAGTATTTTTTCCTACTATGGAAGTCAATGGTGACCCAAAACAGCCTGGTTACAAACTTTCTTCAAAATATCTTCCTTTGTGTCCAAACCCTATCTCTATAGAATGTGTGTATTGTATTACAAATTCCTTACCATGCCTCCTTTAATTCCCTTGCGATCACACTGACTTACGTTTCATGATGATCCTGTTCCTAGCTTCAGAGCACGAGGTGATCTGTCATGGTTAGAGGTGTATGTTTCTTGGAGCATGTCAGTGCGGTGTCGGGTTAAATAACTCTAGCTGTGTGTTACAGGAGAACAGTCATTTGGAGGAGGAGGTCAGCATCCTGAAGGAGAAGCTGTCTGAAGCCGAGGGCACCATCTCTAAACTACAGAAGGATCTGGATCATCTGCTGCAGGACAAGGTGAGATGTCTACATGTTTTTAAATTGCTGTATATCATTTCCTTTATGAAGCGCTCAATCTCTAAGTACACTAATTGATCTCTGCTTGTTTTACTAAACAGTATGATGGCCTTGATCCAAATGGCACAGGACTGCTGAATCAAGAAGAGCACTACTCTGAGATCTTTAAGGAGTACGAGCAGCAGTGCAGGGTATGTCTGGTGGATATTTTGTGAAGTCAGCCCTATCATTGTGCGTTGTATTTAAGTGTCCTAGCTATCCTGTAATTCATGGTGCTTTAAATGACCGCTTTAATTATGCAAATTTTTGAGGAGTTGTGCCATTAGTTTTGCTCTTTTTGACTTGAGCCAGTAAGTAACTTGGCCTGTGCCAAGTAATGCTAATGCAGAACACTTACAGTAGCAACAAGGTAGGGACTTCGCCTATAATGATCCACATGCACTGGTCAATTTTGAGAATTCTGGGCTATTTACCGTTTCATTTAAGTGTTTTGGTTTTTTGCACTTTATCTATTTATGTCTGTAGATTTCAATTTCAATAAATACTTGAAGGCAAAGACTTTAAATTTGTTTCCCCCCTCATGCATTTAGTCAGAAATGACTAACTTTACAGATTTATTAAATTATACTCTGAATATGTTAACAAACTTGGAAAAAAATAACCTGTCATTATCCAATGTTCAGGTTTGTGTTCTGTAAATGTATGCAAATTATTGAATGTTTAATTATATAACGCCTCTAGTGCATAACATGGCTTTTCAGGAAACTTCTTATAAACATTCTTCTTTTTATTATTCACTAGTATTTTTTTTTTTTTATATATCTTATATTTATAATTGTGTGTGTGTACACATACATATGTACATATACACATATATATATATATATATATATATATAAAAAAATGTGTGTACACATTTTTAACTCAAACTAGATGATGTTATATTTTAATGTTGAAATAGCCTACTTAAAATATGTGCATTTTTTTGGCAGCTCCATTTGATGTTTGTTGCAAAGAATTTGCATGTTTCATATATGCATTACAATATCTTTGTTTCAGGAAATGTTTTCAGAAAGAATAGTTTTACTTGTGTAAACGTCTCTGTGTCTCCGCCCCACTAAATACAGGAGCTGCAGGACAGGAATGACGAGTTACACTCAGAGCTGGAGTTGTTGAAATGCCAGGGCTCAGGAAGGAGAGTCAGACGATCGAGGAGCAACCTGTCTGGTCATGACTGGTCAAGCCAAAGAGCATTAACCACTGAATCAGATTCTGGTGAATTTTGACAAATATTTTGAATTAGAAATTCGATTATCTCTCAGGTTAACCTTTCTAGGTCATGCACATATCTTTCATGCTGTACCTATGTTAATATGCCTTTACAGTAAAATGCTGTATGAGTAGCTCATCCTATCTGTTTTGTCCTGCAGATGACCCAGAAATGAAAAAAGGTACATCGCCTCAGGTCAGAAAAAAGCTTCAAGTCACTGACAAGAATGGTGAGGAAATATAGAAACGAAGTGATCCTTTCTGCATGGAATATCTAAACACCTGTGTCATGGTGTCTCTTCAGTTTTAGGTTCCTTGGAGAGTTTGGCTCCCCCTGTAAGCATTGAGACAGAACTGGCCATGGAGCAGATGAAAGAGAAATACGAGCGAGAGGTCCAGGACTTGAAGATCCAACTGGAGACTAAGGTAGAGATATAGTATGGAAACATTAAATAGGTTGTTACAAGTAATTAATTTAGATTGAAACAGTAAGTGTTAAAGGGACAAGCTAAGATGTGCAAATGCTTCTAGATGTATAATCTTACCAGGTACTGAATAAAACCTTGAAGGATATAATAGGATTATATTGCAACATAAATTGTGGAAACAAAACCTTACTGTTGAGAGAAAGTGATTTAGGGTCCAAATTTTGTTTCACCAGGTGAATTTCTATGAGCGCAGTATGGAGCTGATGCGGCAGAATATGGAGGTTGAGAGGAAGGACATCTCGCAGAGCTTTAAGATGGAGATCAGTGAGTTAGAGGACCTGAAGGCTCAGGCCGAGGAGCGGGCAGAGAAAATGCATCAGGCTGTTGTGCGGCTGGAAGCAGAGCTCAGGGGTAAGACTTCTGGAGGAGTCTGGGGTCCAGAGCAAGAGCGGAGAATTCAACGGGAACAGGCAGAACTGGAGCAGAACTACGCTCGTGAGATCAGCAACATCGTGCTGCGTCTCACCTCAGAGAAAGATCAGCTAGAGGCAGAACTCAAGCTCAAGATGGACCAAGAAGTGCTGCTTGTTAGGTAAGTGTCACTCAAATGATCTGGTGAAGGATTAGGTGCAGCTCATCCGTTGTAGATTTGGTCTTGCGTATTAGAAAAAGAAAAAAGCTACCATGAGTGAAGGCAGATGGTTTGTCAATGCTGACACAGTCTTGAAGATTTTTTTTTTACAGACAGTGTGTTATTTTCAATTGTTATAAACCTGTCAAATATAAATATAAAAATACTTCTTTCAGTACTGCAAAATATTTCTTTAAAATATTGCTATTATATTTCCTGAAATAATGTAAAAATAATGTAATGTAAAAAAGGTAGGTAGTATTTGTTGTAATGGTTTAATTTAATATTTAATGAAAATAAATAAAATATGATTTTAATGAGAATCACTATCGAAAACAATAGTATTAAAAACCACTGAAATTTAATAAATCAGAATGCATTATATAATGAGAATTTAGGAGAAATGTGATCGTTAAATTTTAAATGTAAAGTATTTTGGTTGTAAAAATAATTTAAAAATGAAAAATGCATGATGACAAAAATTGCAGTGGTGCTAAAATACAAACTTTCTTGATAGGCTTGGTGAGATTTCCCTGTTCACCCTATTTTGAGAAAATAAGTTGACTGTAAATCACGCCTGGTCAAAATTGCATTGTTGAGAGAAAAAAAGCCATAAATTATATATAGGCGTATTAGTCACATTTTATTACTACATTCAGAAATGATGTACAATACTAAAACAAAACCTTTACAAACATTATAATCAATATAAATGTGTACTATAGTTCTCCTGACTCCACAACAAAAAAACATAGCATTAAACTAAATTTATTGTGGCAATCATTATAATTAGCATTGATAATAAATGGTGAGACTAAACAAATGTAAAGCGAAACTGAAATTTTAATTGCTTTATATTTCAGGTAAAATGGTATTCCAGAAAATACAGTATACAATTATTTTTTTTATTTTTGTAGACATTCATCCTATCTAAGTGTACAAATGAAAACTTTAAGTGAAACTGTAAGTTCAACCTTTTGACCAACATGCCTGTAAAGAGAAAGTAGATTGTTCCCTTGGTATCCATGACATTTCCATGAATGTAGACATATTAGCATGTTGCTGTGTCCCAGGGAGAAAGCAGAACAGCAGTTATTGCACATGAAGGCACAACACAGCGAGGTTCAGCGCAGCCTCCTCCACCAGCTGCACCTCGAGCGCAGCCGTCTGCAGGAGCAATCCCAGCAGCACCGCAGAGAAGTCGGTGCATGGGAGTCGAGAGTTCAGGAGCAGGAACAGGAGGCACGCCGGGAGCGTCTCCTCAGCACAGAGCGCTGGAGTGAAGAGCAGGCTCAGATCTGTAGCAGGGTGGCACAGGAGAGGAAGAATCTAGAGGAGGAACACCAGGAGGAGGTCAGGAAACTCGGAGAACACATCCAGTTCATGGAAGCCCAGGTAGAGCTCGCATCCAGGGCTGAGGAGGAGCTGCTTGTGCTACAAAAACAGCTAGAAGATAAGCTGGAGGAGATGTGTGTCCAGCTGGAAGACAACACTGTTTCCATGAAAGCGCAAGATGCCCTCATTCAGCATTTGACCACAGAACTCCATGCCAAAGAGAAGGAAACAGAAATCAGAAATGAGAAGGAACAAAAGCTCTGCAATAAGCTCTCTCAGATGGAGCACAAGCTTAAAACCGAGCGAGAAAAGAAGCAAGAGCTTCTGAAACAAAAAGAGCTGCTACAGAAAGAAACGGACAGAAGTATTCAAGATCTAAAGGATAAACTTGTAAAAGAAAAAGACAGGGGACAGGAGCTTTTTGACAGAGTTTCTCAGTTGACCAAAGAACTAGAGAACTGGAGGACCAAATCTGAGACCTGGCAGAAGGAGATCAAAGTGATGCAGGGAAGCAGTAGTCATCTGTCTACAGCGTTTGGTGAGCAGCAAATGCAGCTGAGAGAACAAGAGAAAGAACTTGTGGAGCTTCAAGAAAACTTGGCCAAAACGCATGAGGCTCTGAAAAGCAGAGATGACGATCTTACAAGACAGGCTTCTGAGCTAAATGCTGTGGAGACGGAGCGGGATCGACTCATAGAGGAGCTCAGGGGTCAATGCGAGGTTCTCAAACAGCTACAAACGCAGGTCAACAGTCTCTCTGAGGACTGGGATCAAATACACAGTATGGAGCAAAAACTTCAAGTCTCTCTTTGTGTGGAGCAGGGTAAGGTTGAACAGCTCCAAGCCTGTCTGAGCTCAGAGCAAGAAGAGACGAGACGTCTTGAACAAGAGAACTCAAGCTACAGGCAACTGGTAGACCAGCTTTCATCTCAGATTGTCGAAATGGAGGCGGAGTCTACCAAACTCAAAGAGAGCTCAGCTAAACTCGCACTGGAACTGCGAAACAAAGACAATCAAATGCTGGAACTCAATCATCAGCTTGAAGCCAAAGCCGAAGAGATGGACTTGCTCTGGAACGAGGTTCAGCTGAAGATGAATCTGTTTAAGAATGTCACCCATCTCTCTGGTCAGGTCCAACTTTTGACCAGCCAGTTGGAGGTCAAGGAGCAAGAACTGTGCTCTTTGAGGGAGGATGCTGATAATACCACCAACCAACTACAGCAATCTCTGATGGACTCCCAAACTGAGATCGAGCAGATGGAGGAGGCCTTCGAAAGCGAGAAGAGCCATTTGAAAGAGCAGCTTCTGGAGATGGAGGGACTTGTCATGGCTTTAGAGCAAGAGATTGCCAATCCCCACAGGTTTGTGGTTCTCCAGCTGGTATAGATGACCGTCGAAACAGAACCAAGACTAACCATTGCTGCATTGATCCAATCACCGTTTCTCCTGTATGGATGCCAAGAGTTGACCGTTCACTACTTTCATGTTTGTCCAAGAATGTTTCACACAATCAGTTTTTATTAACCGTAGACATGCGCTTTGATTGTTCAGCCTCATACTGCATCTCACTAACTGAATAATGTTGATGTCACTGACATGCATGCAGTCTCACTATTAATACCAGTTACTGTATCTGATTGAAAGTGTGTCCTTGCATCCTGTTAATTGTATTAATAGTACTGCATTTTTTTGTTTGCCGGCCTAGCGTTTTTTGTTTTGGAAAATCCAGCTCCAAAATCATAGTAATTGCTCTTGAAATTGTATTGTTTTTCTGTACTAAGCTGCCTAAAAGTGCAGAGGCGGGCGGGTAAGATTGTTATGGAGAGCTGATCTCTCTAATTTGGTTTCCAATTCTAGGGCTCAACTTGATGAGGTCAACTCTGAAAATAGTGCGCTGAAAGACAGGCTTGCTGTCTTACAGCAGGATGTCAAGTCGCTGGAGGAGGAGCTCAACAAAAAGAGGTAAAGAAATCACTGATTACTGTCCACACTTTATTTTGCCATCTTATTTAGCAAAAACTAATTTTGCTTCACTACATTTAGGAGGAAACTTAATGATATGGAAAGAGAATATATGAAGGATCGAGAAGAAGAAGAAGGGCTACGGAAAGAGGTTAAGTGCTTGAAAAATATTGATAACATTGATCTTAAATTCAGCCCGTTTTTTTTTTTTTTTTTTTTAAGTGCGCCTATTATGGGTTATGAAAGGTTCATATTTTGATTGCATGCATGGTCAAAAAATACTCATTTTCTTATAATATGCATTTATTTTTACCTTTATTTGTTTAACGACTCCCAAACAATTCTTTTAACAAATCATTTTTCCAAACCCCTCCAGTGATTGGTCGAATTTCATTTAAAGCAGTGTTTGTGAGCTTTTAATGCTCAAAGTGGCACCTAGTGGCAAAGAATGAAAAAGCATTTTCATTCAGACCAATGCCATAAAACAAGTGGGCGGGCAGTATGCTAATATTTCATGTTGACTTCAACACAAAACGGCTTGGGACTCATTCAAAAAACGACTCCCTTTTTGAGAGACAATAACTTTATACAGTGCACTTTCAGATTTAAACTTTGCAGGCTGTGTTGCACACTACATGAAAGCTCATTTTCAAAAAGCCATAATAGGGGCACTTTTAATATTCATTTCTGGTCCTATTCTAAAATATCAATTCTTTTTTTTACATGTTCTCTTGTTTAAAGATCTTGTTATGTCACATTATGAAAACAAAATGGTTGCAAACCATTAGTTGCTACTCTTAATTGTTTTGCTTCTCTAACATAGAATTCTAGATTTCGAGAGGAGGTGCTTGACTTCAGCGCGAGAAACCTGCAGCTTAGCAATGAGAACGCTGAACTGAGCTCCCGGCTGTCTACTGATCAGAGAGCAGTGCAGACGCTGACTGACAGGCTTGCGCAGGTGTGTCAGGAGAATGACGAGGCAGCTGCGTCCGTCGAACAGCTGCAGGAGACCCTTCAACAGCAGAAGAGCGACACACTAAAGCTGCAGGAACAGTGGCAGAAAGAGAAAGAGCTTCTAGAGAGGGAGCTCAAAACCACAAAGGAGACTGTATGGGTTTGTTTTGTAGGATATTTTAACTAATTATTTCATAGTTGGCAGGAATCACTGAAAACTGCTGTTTTTCTTCAGCTCCAGAATTTGACGGCACTTGAGTCTGCACTGAGTAGTCAGACTCTGAAAAACCAAGCGCTAGAGCAAGACAAGGAGCGTTTGCTGAAGGAAACGTCAGACAGGGACCAGAAGGTGAGATGTCAAGGCTTTTTTCAGAGAAGGTTTATCCAACATGTTATGCTGAAACATGCTTCGTGTTTGTCGCAGCTGATAAATCTTCAGGAGTCTCTTCACCAATCAGAAGCCCAGATAGAGCAGCTCAACTCCCAGATCTTGACCATGTGGCAAGAAAAGGATGTTCACGTCCAGGAGTCAGCCACACATCAGAAGATGCTGCAGCAGTATCAGGAAAAGGTCAACAAAGACCTTTATACATCTTTATACGTACTTGCAGTCAAAGTTCTAATAAAAAATAATGTAAATATTGTTGTAAAACACAAGATCCAGGAGTTTGAGGAGAGCATACGCCAGTTGCATAACGAGAAGGAGCAGTTACATCGGACCCACAGGCTTCAGGAGGAGACGGCAGTCAGTGTCCTGCAGAAGGAGTGCAAGAGTTTACGACTAAAGAACGAGGAATTTCGTAATAAGGTTAGTTACTTACACCTGAGATGCGAAGCTTAATATTCAGCATCATTGCTCCAGTTTTCAGTGTCACATGATCCTTCACAAATCTTTCTGATATGCTGGATTATATTTCTAGGTGGCTCAGCTGCAGACTCAGGAGCTGGAACTTCAGAGACTGACACACGAGTGCCTCACTTTGAGAAACAAACGGGCAGAGCTGGAGACTGCTAAACATGAGGCAGACGAACAGGTTTGGAGATGGTTTTCAAACTCCTCACTGTTGGGGAATTCCTTATGTTTCTGGTCTCAAGTTTGTGTGTTGTGGTTTAGGCTTTGAGGGCAGATAGCGCTCTGTCGCTGGTCCAGGCCCAGCATGCTCGTGAGGTGCAGGAACTAAGGGAACAGGTGGGTTCTGGCACCCGGGAGCACTTGGATCATCTACAGACTCAACTGATGGAGCAGCAGCGCAGGACACAGGATTTAGAGGATCTGCTTCGCTCTCAGGCCAAACAGGCCAGTGTTCAGATGGGACTTCAGCAGGTACATTTAATATCTTGAGTGAATATACATTTTTACATTGAATCAGTTCGTTTGATCTCATATTTCTACTAATGAACTGTTAAATTATACAATAGGAGCAGTACGAGAAATTGATAGCAAGTATGCAGGAGCGTATGGATGAGGTTGAGGCCAAGCTGAAAAACACCCGTGTCATGCTGCAGGAGAAGGTCAACCAGCTAAAAGAACAGGTAACCAGGCACTAACGGCGTTTTTCACCCAAAAATAAATTGTCATCATTTACACAACACAAAGGAAGATATTTTGAGGAAAGTTTGTAACCAGGCTGTTTTGGGTCAAACTCTCTTCAAAATATCTTCCTTTCATACAGATTTTGAACTATTCTAGGGTAGGGATGGCGAAAACTAAAAAATTTCTTGACCGACCACCGAGCCTCATTAGCCGGTTGAAACCGGTTAACCGATT
>JAUCMS010000022.1:3662808-3706477 GCA_032357445.1 Enteromius radiatus | reverse complement strand
GACCTGTAAAACTGTTTCTGGGCATTTTTCCCCTTACCTAAGCTACATACCTTCTATGTACATATCAGACAACAATTGAAATAAAATATATGGCACCTTTAAGGCATTTAATGTGAATATAAAATGTCACTGTGTGGATAGGAATGTTGTAGATTTTACATCCATGTATCATAAATACATTTTTCACTGTCAAATAATATAATGTAAAGGCCAAGCATGTGCTTAGTTTAAATACTGTGTGAGCCATTAATAATAAAAAAAAACTTATAAGCAATTGATAAAGCTTAGCTATATTGTAATATTATTTGCTTGACTGAATGCATCCTCATTTTATCTGAATGTGTCATGATCTTACGACCCTGTAGATTTCTGCTTTAAGTACTTTTAATTCGTTTTGTGGAAAAATATAAATTGCAGACTTATTTTTATTTCATTGAGGATGTGTGGAATCGGTCGAAAGTGAAAGTGATTTTCAATACAATATATTTCAGAATTTTCTGTTCACCAAATAATCCTGATTACATATAGTTTCGTCTTTTTAAAGCACAAAACTTTCCCAGTCTTCATCAGAAATACAGTTTTCCAGGATCACGTGACACTGAAGGCTGGAGTAACGCTGCAGGGAATCCATAGTGATAAATTACAATTTACAACATATACAAATAGAAAATAGTTATTAGTCATATTTCACAATTTTACTGTTTTATTGTATCAGCTAAATGAGCTAGAATATAGACAAATAGCTCAAATATAAGGTTTAACAGTTGTGAATACATAAGTACTTTTGACTTATTGAGAGTTTGAAACTTGTGGTATTATTATTTTTTTTACTATTTTCGTTATTTTATTATTCCAAAAATGTGAAAAAATAATGAGTGTGTGAAAGAATAGAATAGAACATGGCTTTATTTAATCCAGTATAAGCTGCGTGTGAAGCGCTGTGACCTTGTGAGACGTTCTGTTTGCTGTCTGTGTGAATTTGCCCTCTGATGACAGATGTTTTGATGTGAATGGAGTCTGTTGTGGAAGCCTATTACCTCTAAAATGCTTCACGAGACTATATTATTATCTAAAGACTGGCAAAACATTAGGAGATATGTTTTAATCATTCAACATGCAGCCATACATTGCTGGGTGATTGTGAGCATGTCTTGTTTCAGCTTGTTGTATATATTGAGATCGTGTGAGTTTCAAGCGCTCTCGTGTTATTGGTCGTGGAGGGTAGAGTTTCCACCCACTGTTTTCCAGTGCACACATACTGTATGTAGTTCACATCTTCAGCTGTCAGCATGAGCTGGATGTCAGACGAGTGCATTTAAATTAAAGGATTTGAAAACACTTCACCCTGTCCACCCTGTCCAACACTAGCCATTAATAAGTCCTTACACGAGTCAACAGGCCAGTTTTCAACGCCTTTGTCAATATATCCATGGATTAAAAAACCGGGTCCATCTGGTTGGCTTGTAAATTAATGCATGGATAAGCTGTTTTGTCTATAAGTTTATAGGAATCAGAAAATGTTATATAGAATATTTTCTACTTCAACAAACATACACAAAATATTACCTAAAGAAGCAATTTTCCTGTGTACATTTTAGCGTATAAGAGCATTTATTTGAATATGTTATTTAAATAAAATATATTATAGGTTACATTAAAAGCAATTAGTTGAATTTTTATCACTTCGAAATGACCTCTCTTTGAAATATGGTTAAAGTGTGCTGATAGTTTCAATAGCTTTAATGTTTTTTGAAACAATGCATTCAGACATTTATTTACTTTAATAACATGGGGCATCACTTCTTTGACCAAATTACACATCTGTAATGATGAAGTAGTAATTTAGTACATCTAAATATAATATTAATTGGCATATTATATTTACATATTATTGACATATTATAGTTTAGAATTTGTTTAAAAAAATTATTTCACAATGAAACTTTTTACTGTATTTTTAATCAATAAATGCAGCCTTTGTGAGCACAACAAAATAGTGCTGTCAAATGATTAATCGCCACTATTCGTATACAAAATAAAAGTTTTGGTTTACATAATGAGTGTATATGTACTGTCTATATTTATTATGTATATATAAATAAACATAGATTTCAAAATATGTTATATTAAACATTTTTGTTATTTTTAATATAAATTATATAATTAGAAAAATATGTGTAACACATGCAAATGCATTTTAATATTTCCAATATATACTGTATGTGTGTGTATATATATATATATATATATATATATATATATATATGCAAAATAAATATAGGCAGAACGCACATATATATTGTGTATATATATTATATATTCATCATATGATGAATCGTTTGATGGCACTATTATAGAAACAATTAATCCAAATATTTGGTAGTATATGGATGCACTGCATATAGTAAAAAAAAGGCCCTACTTCTTTGTTTTTTTTTTTTCTTCCCCCTTGGTTTTTGAGTATTACTTTCAAAATATCAATCAATGGAAAAACTGCAAAATAATTGTAAGTACATGGTTAGACGTAGTCAGCAGTTTCAAAAACTGGGTTGCAACATGCTTTACTCTGTATGACAGACTGGAGGAATGAAAATCTCTGTATATTAAACTTCATAAGTTGCTGACATTCATTACCAATAGATGGCAGCAGAGTGCATTATGCACACATTCCCTCTTTCTATCTCCTTGCACTTCTTGGGTATTTCTTTTTTATAAATAACTAATAAAATAAATAAACAATCACAGCAACAGAAATAAAACAGATGCTTGTGACTCATAAAGAAATGATGGTTTATTACACATAGTTTATAGAAAGTTGTAAATGTAGCACATGGGACTCATTCTTTTTAGACGCCAAAAGGCTTAAATCATGTAGGCCAAATGGATGAAAATGGATGGCTTAATTACGTCTTTGTTATTGTAAGAATGTTATAATGATGGTGTACACGCAAATAAAGCTAATTATTAGCAAACTGGCAATATTAAACAATAGTAAAACAATTGAGGCGTAGGCTGTAATTTCTGCTAGATGAGATGCCTAAATGCTTTCTAGTAATTGGTTCTCAAGCCCAAGATAATCCTATTTGAAAATACCCTTGAGGTATTTTTGTCTTTGTGAGATGCCTGTGCAAGTACTGATTTATATGAAAGGTGTCTGGTGCATTGTGGGCCTAATGGGTGAGGCCAGCAGCTCCGACAGGACTGCGGTGGTTTGCCGGATGTAGCACAATGGGTTTTGATGATGGTATATTTTAATAGCTAGGGAGACATGTCAGTATGCCAGCATTTAGCCCTTCACCTATCATTGTGTTGCTCCATGCAACTCGTAATATTGCTTGAGAACAAAAAATGGATAATTAAAGAAAAGAAGAAAAGAAGATGTGCAAGATGAAGCAGGCCCTTGTGGATAAGAAGTGCACTTTAGCATACTTTTAAAAAGAGTAATTATTTTGCAAGTAAAGCAGCTAGTTAATAGTGAGAATTGGTCTCTATACTAAAGTGTAACCATAATTTCAGAATTGCGTTGGCTTAAAATTATAGTTAAAGTGCACGGCTGAATTTATTGACAAGCATTTGTGGTACAGCAAAATATACTTATATATTCATAATCGCACATTTATGCAATTTAATGCATTTGTAATATATTAACGTTAAATCTAAATAATTAAGTCTAAATAATAATTATTTAAAGCACGACAAATCAGTCATTTCAATTTTATGTAAAAAAAATATTTTGACAATTATTACAATGTCTATGTTTCAAGTAAACTAAAAAGTAGCTTAGCTTTTCCAAATCTGTATGCTGTTGAAAACAAAATAATATATTTTTCAAGAGTTTACAGCAGCCACTGACTTCCATAGGATGCACAAATGTTAGGAATCAGTCAAGAAAGCATACGTGAAAGATATGCATGCTTAAGTGGCCTTTTTATTTCATTGATATTGTATTGTTTGCAAGCACAGTTTTTAAACGTACTTTGTAGGACACTACAAGTGCACATTCTTCTTTTTCATGCTAAAGGGAAGAGTTCAAGATACCTGGCGGTTTCTTCAGGATTTACCTGTGGAATTTTAATCCTGCTAATGTATTAAAGTCGGGGGTTTGGACTGCAGCACAGACACGCTCTCCAGGGCAGAGTGTAGAGGAAGAGTGATTGGAAGTAATCGTAATCATGTTTGTGTAATCCACACGAGATGAAACGTTGAACACCTTTTAGTTCTTTTGTTGCGTGCTTAAGTTTTGCAAAATGGTTAGGTGTTTTTTTGCTGCCGTCATGGAAACATCAGTAATGATCCCTATTGAGATGGGACAGGAGGGAGAGTGAAACTGCTGGTAATTGTGAGAGAACAGCTCTGAGCTCGTATCCTCCCAGGGTGTGAGACGCTGTGTGGTCTGTGAATTTACACCTGCCTCGGGCATCGGTGTGTGGGGCTGCTCAAACCATTTCTATTGTATCCATTTTCTAAGATAAGTCTGATAGGCCAACTGCGACTAATTATGTAATGGCAGATTAGCACCTGCTAACGCCGTCGTTTTTTGGAGATAAAATGTTTTGGAAGAGCTGAGGACCAAAAGAATTTGGGCTGTAAGCAAACTAAGGCTCCAGGTGTCATTTATGCCGTCTGCTGTACGGTTTGAGCATCAGCAATGATCCTGTGGTAATTGTGTCAGTTGTGTATTTGAGAGAATAGCTAGGGTTAAAGTGAATACTGTCATCATTTACTCACCCTCGTGGCATTTCAGAGCAGTATGACTTGCTTTTTTTCCCGTGGAACACAAGTTTTGTTGGAACTTAATAAAATAATATGGTTTGAAAGAATGTGCTTAAGTGCAAACTGGATGTAAATGTTTTCAGGATGTTTATCCGTTGCAATTAACAAAAAATATAATAGCTTGAGTTTATGACATACAATTACTTAAAAGTGTTTTTTTGAGCCACTTAAGTAGGATTTAATACGTCTTTATATTTATATTTTCACAATTACTGCTATTGTCTTTGAAATATGGTTAAAATGTATTTCAGAATGTACTGACCATAGCTTATGGGAAACTTTGCAATGTATCTTCAATGATGAAGACATTCATTTTAAATGCATTTCCCTTAAATACATTTCCCATACACATATCTCATGAATGTGCGTATAAATAGTACGTCACTTCAAATGAAAACTGTGTATTATATGCACGCCAAACACGCGCGTGTCATATAAAGGCAATTTTTGCGTATGAATGTTTGGCGTACTATTTAAACGCGTTTTCATGAAAGGTGAAAATTGCAAAAGTAAATCTTATTTTGTTTGTGTAATATGTAACACCAAGTATCAAGTAGGCCAAAGCAGTCTCACAACCAATTTTTACGTATACGTACGAGGTGCCAAATTCGTACAACCTCACGTACGATTTTGCACAATTTGCCTATACCCCCAGTGACGGGTAGGTTTAGGGGCGGGGTTAGGTTTAGGTCATTCGTACAAATTCATATGAATTGGCAACTCGTAAAATACGTAGTACTTAGCAAAATATAGGTTGTACAAATTAGTCACCACGTAAAATATGTACGAATTGCCGTGAGATTGGGTTGAGTAGGCATACTTGAAGTGTGATTTATGTCAAACGACACAACTAGTGTACTTCCTTAAAAAAACAACAACAACAAAAAAACAAACAGATTATTTAAACAACATAATAATGGACTTTAAAGTAAAACTTTTATTACAAAATACACAAGTGCACGTTATATTGTATGTTAAGAAACAAAAATCGTCTTTAAGTACACTTAAGTAGCCTTTTATTTTATTAATTTGAAACTCTCTTTCTCTATCAAGTGCGGTTTATTTCAAAGTAAGATCTGAAGTGCATTACTAAGCATGCTTATTTTTACCTTTTAGTGTAGATATATAATCATTGGTGTTCTAAACGAAAATACTTCTATATATCGGTTCATTTATCTTCACAAAAGAAATGTGATTAGTTTACACCAGATAATTTTAGAAAGATCATGTTGAGTTTTTTTCTCCTTTTCAAAGTCAAATTTTATTGATGAACTTTCACAATAACAGGCAGATTTCAAACGTTCATTAAATATACTTATCATTTGCCAAGTCGTGCAAACAGGTCATGAAACAAGTATTATTGAGACAAGAGAGGCTCCATCTGTCTTTGATCAATTTGTCTTGTTAATAAGTCTGGAGAGGGAGCCTGGCAGACTTTAATTTCTTTAATCCTCATTTGGAACATAGTATAAAAAGACATGACATTTCTTCAGTCTATCTATCTGTCTGTCTGTTTTTATTTTCAATACTAATTATTATGACAAAGGCAACCTGTTCAGGCTTCAATTACGTTTATCCAATTTTCAGTTTTAATTTCGCCCCACGACATGAATTCACTGTACCGTGGACTGAAAAATGATCAAAACCTAATTAAACCACCGACCTCTAACAATATATGCAGTTATCCAATTGAGGAGCTGTTCTTTAAAATGCCATACTTTTCTGACTGTCTTATGTAAGTATTAATAATAAGCTTTCATTATTTCAAAAGTAGTCAGCCTTTGTGTTACGAGTTTTATAATATTCTGTGGCGGATTATGTTTTATTTAGATGTTTCACTACACTAACAGCACTTGTGTTTGTACATCTAAACACTATTTAAAAAAAAAAAGAAATTAAAACGCAGATCAAACTGTATGAGGCGTAATCGCTCCGTGTTGTGATTCTGTCTGTCAGTAAGTCTTAAGAGACTAATACAGATTATCACAATGCCTTTGAGTATCCAAATGTTCCTTTCTTTGTCTCTGAAAGCATTACATTCACTTCAAGGTAATTGAGGCGTCCCGGCTCTTTTGCATGGTGTCACGCTTGAATAAAGGCCACATGCTTCAACACTCTTCGAGTCATTGTTTGGGTGCAGTGCTTGATTTAAATGGTTTAAAATGGAGTCCATTTCCTGCTGGTGCTAAATAAATGTCTCGCATGATTTCCATTAGGCCTACTTTACTCACCCTGGTTTAAAATGCCAAAACCAGCATCTCTCTTTGTAGATATATCTAGGATTCTCAGGATATAGGTTTTTTGCAGGTCATGTACTGTATATTGTACATGTGTTTTGGGAGGTAAACATAAGGGAGCAGGGGATGTTTACCCTGCAGTGGGATATTGATTTGTAGTGCTCAAATGCGCAGACTCCACAGGTTTTACTTTGTGTGACAGTTCATTTTTAGAGGATGCCTCACCCAAACGCTGATCCGTCATGCCAGAAAGCTGTAATTATATGTCGTTGTCACACTATTGTTTCATTTTGTTGCATTGTATGTACGTCTTTTTACACTAAACGTCATATTTGAATCTATCCAAACTGGTTTTACTTGCACGTTATATTATACATTAAAAAAAATGCATCTGGCAATAGAGTAAGTAAAAGTTTTTGTCCTGTATGTGTATGCATGTGTATGTCAGCCTTTTAAAGTAAAACAGGTTTTAGATATGCAACTGAGTCATTTTGTCATGATAGTAATGTACTTTAGTTTTGTGTAATGTCTTTTTTTTTCCCCACCTTTCATATGCTGCATGTGAGGGAGTATATGACCTGGAAGGAGAACATATTTGTTGTTGTTGTTATTAGTAGTATGTATTTTTTTTAATAAAATTATTTATTTAAGTATAAAATATGTGTAATAATAATATGTGTGTGTGTGTGTGACATATACACACACACACACACACAAGTGAATACTTTCCTTTAGGAAAGAGAATGCATTCATTTATGTGTTTGTTTGTTATATATTTACACTACAAATACATATGTTGTTAATATAATTATTGTAAGAACAGGATAATATTTGAAAAGTTCTTCTGCAAAACCTTATGACAAACAGCTTTAAAAATAACTGCAAAATACAGCTAACTAACACAATAAAGGACATTTAAAACGTGATAACATAATAAAAAACATTTTGAAAATGAAACAAAATTGCAGTTATCTGTTTCTGCAAATAAACTCTTCATTTATAGAACGAGCGTTTTAATAAACAAGTTTATTTTTTTGTAGATATTTTCATTGCTTTTGGTAATTTTGTCCCAAAATGAATGTTTTTGTTTCTAAATCCCATATGCTGCATGCATATTTTATTCAATACAACTGAATATTGTTTTCAGTGAAGGATAATGTTTATGTATGTGTGTGTGTGTATTTATTGTTATTTATGTTTATTTTACAGATTTGATTTGATAGAAATTATATCTAATTTTCTGTAATGCAATGCCAAATACCACCGCGATGGGTAAGTTCTTGTTTGTTTGTTGTCTTGGGTGAGGTGCGATTGGAGATATAAGGTTGCAATAACTGTAAACCTGAGCAAGCTCCCCCGTTGCTTCTCTCCGGAGGGATGCCTCTCATACACTTACGTAATCTTGGCAGCATTCCCTCGGAACTACGAGGCACGGCACCAAGAATTCCCCCCCGTTACAGGATAGTGAGTGCCACTTGATGGAAGCCCCTCCAAGACTGTAGGTCAAACAGATCAGTGACAGGCCAACAAGAACATCTATATCTCTCTCTGCCTCCCATCGTTTCTGCTGAGGCTGCGTTGCTATGTCACAAGAACACTGTGTTTTCAACCAGACCGGTGTAGTGAGTGCTATTTGCTTTCAAAGCATGGGTTATTTATAAAAACAAATAATCATTTATTTTAAGTTTAATGAGACAAAGCAGGCTACACCAGAAAAAGCTTGTTTTATAACAACTGCACTCGTACATACATTTTATTACAGTCATAGACTCCCTTTTTTTAGAACACCACACAAATCTATTTACTCAATGGCTTTTTAGTTAATTCTTTAAAAAAAAAAAAGTCCTAATTATCAGAGCTTTTCTTCTTTTTCCGTACCTATTTTTCTTTCCGTCTGAAACTACTCGCCGCTAGGTTTCGTCTCGTCATCTTACAACAACCTTCGACCCTTGACCTCTGACCTTAAGTGAATGGAATTCACAACAAAGATTAAAATTCCTCAAGGAGGTACATCCGCTCGTGAGGAACATGCTCCTCTCCTCATTAAAATACTACATGTCCGAGATATTTTTTTTTTCTTTTTTTATCACATACAATACAGAGTCCGTTATGTACATCCTCTCTCCCGTACCGATGATGAAAACAGTATTCGTTTGGCTTCCCATGAGCGCAGTGGAAGTGTTTAGGTCCTCTTTTGTACTTCTCTCTAATCATGCAGTGGACAAAAGCTTTTAAACAGTTGGTCGGTTCAGCGACAAAGTCTCGACATGTTATCGCATGAGTCCTGGTCCATTGTGAGGCTCCTTTCCTCGTGAAGCTTATTCCTATTCTGTCCTTTCAGAAACCATAACAAGTTCAAATGAGGGGTTGGATAGACAAGAGCTTGAAATTTGGGTTGTGTTTTTTTGTTTTTGTTTTTTTCCGGAGTGCTAGATGTTAGGGCTTCATACTGGCCGGTCCACAGCATACTGGCAGGGGCTTAGGTTGGACACAGGGTTCTGCACGGCCGGGTAAGCGAAGTTGGCGTGCTGTTTGGCTTTGAGCCGGAGGCTGGCCAGACTGGAGTTACAGGTGTCTCTGTACATGTACGGACTGGCCGTGGTGGCGTAAGGGCAGGCCGCCGCCGACACCGCCGCAGAATTGAGGGCGGGGCTGTTCAGGTTGTTCAGGTTCCCCAGGTTATTGAGGCCTGATCCCGGCACCCCTGCCACCGCCGAGGGCACCATGGAGGAGGCCATGTTCATGGAAGGGATGGAGCTGGGTGGGGAGAACATTGGCTGGGACGACAGCGGGCTGACATTCATGGAGTTAAAGAAAGGAAAGCTCTTGGCTGACAGCGGGCTGCTGGCCAGGCTCTTGGTGGCCCAGTTGTTATAGGAATAGCCCGAGTACATGTCGTCGTAGGGCTGCATGAGTCCGTTGAACTGGGCGCCGAATCCGTTCTTGCACAACTCAGCTTGCTGGTTCCTTTCTCGCTTTCTCCATTTGGCACGCCGGTTTTTAAACCACACCTGTCGGAAAAAGACAATGAGGAAAGAGTTCAAAACAGGGCTTGCCACAGATGCACTTTGCAAAACAATACATTTACACACGTTCTTCTACTATCAAGTATAAAAGACAGAACTTTAATATTCCGATCGGAACAAGAAAAGTTCCGCCAGGCACAATTTAAGTGCTTCATTTATTAAACTAATTTATTCACTTATTATGAGTTTCCCCAGTGAGAAATGTCATTAAAGAGCTTCCCTCACATTTAGTCAATTTTATATCCTATTTTTAGGGGATATCGGGCGGATTAAAGTTTTAATGTGAAAATTTAAATGAATATATTTCATTTAGCTCTCGGAGAAATGATAACGCTGTTTTCTTGTCGATCTTTTCACTGTAATTAGTAAAGAGACACAAGCTGGGGAGGAAAATAAGAAATTATTCTTTTAATTATTAGGTTTTAGCAGTGTAAATAACCATCTTTTATATAAATGGTTTGCTTTAAAAAGAACATCTATGATATGACAGCGGCACAAAAAAATTACATTTTTTTTATATTGGGAACGAAACATGATAAAGACATAAACAATCATGGATATTATGTCTCAAACTTTCAGATAATGATTGAATATTGCCGCACTCGTGCTTGTAATTACACTTGTGATTTAGCCTGTTTTCTGGGAATGTCTTTTATCCAGTGTACTGTAAATGATACCAGTTTATATTGGGAGAGAGGGAATACCCTCCTCTTTGAATGTTCCACTGACACTTCGGCAATGGTGTTTAAAGCCTACCAAAATAACTCAGTGACAAATATAGTTCAGTGGTCGGTGTGTTCATTCTTTATATTTTTGGCATACAATTATTTCATGATATAATAAAAAGCTAGAAATATATGGCTCTGTGAGGCTACACAAAGGAGCTTTATAGTGGAAAAAAAGGCATTGCTGTGAAACTCCGAAGTTTTGCTGATTTAAATATCAATAATGATACAATGTAGCATCAATTAGATGATGCAGTCATGTGTGGTCCATTGTGCGGGTTTTTAAAGTATCCAGGGTCAAGCTGGCATCAGGTCAAGACCATGATTTAGGATTTGTGAGTTTATTAGAAGCACATACTGTATCAATTGCGTAAATCAAAATGACAGGAGAAGCATGCAGAATATGTGGCATAAGGTTCCAGCTGGGATTACTGAAATACATGCACGGTTCAGGAGGCCACTGATAGACATTAGGAAAGGGGTATGTCTACCTCTGTTGTTCTTTCAAAATAACAACCAAGACTGTGTGCTATGTGACCTTTCCTCTGGCCAGCATGAATTTGATCCATTAGATGCGCGCCGGCCAAGGAGGTAGCGATTGTATTGTCATCCATCAGAATGGGAGCCCACCTGCTCCCTTTATGTGCTTCACCCATCAAACTTCTGCTTTTTGTTGGAACAGAAGGTCACAAAACCTTTTCTAAGCGAACGATCGTTTGCATCACAAATCTCAATTTAGCAGTATTCTGGAAACAGGAAAAAGCCAATACCAAAGCCGATGTCTTGTGTTTAAGTGTTCCTGAAAATCCTGGAATAGCCCGGGCCTATAATTTATGTCCCGTGGTTCAAGAGGACGCCCTTTCATTACACACAGTATCCAAATGCACCATAGTGACAGCATAGTGAACATAACTTCTTATCTTTGTCAGTCAGCGTGTCAACTCTGAGCGCTTTTGATTGTAACATCTGCAGATTTTTCTGAAACGCAATGTACCGTAGCTCTGCGGTGGTTTAGCTTGGCAGGGACACGTACCCGTACTCTTGCTTCTGTGAGGTTGGTCCACACAGCGATCTCTTCTCGCGTGCTCATGTCAGGATAGCGGTTTCTCTGAAAGGTGGCTTCAAGTTCCTGGAGCTGCTGGCTGGTAAAGTGTGTCCTTTGCCGGCGCTGTTTTTTCTTTAAAGAGCCGTCCTCTGGGTTCGACTCATCTGTGTGGTTCTGATGGGACTTCTCTGTGTCTGTATGGGTCAACGGAAAATGCATTAATTAAACAGATACACTCTTAACTGGCATCTACAGTATGGTCCTTTAATAAGAAGCATTGTACAAAAGGCTTTATAGTGGAAAAATGTTTCGAAAAAAAATTGTTTACTGAAACTGCAAAAAAAAAAAAAATACAAATCTAAGTGTGTACATGTACACATAAATCCCGCTATAAGCACAAAATACAATAGATTGGAATATAAAATAAGCTGTAGATAAACATATAGGCTATGTTTTAAATACAGAACAAACCCCACTCAGTTTCTGTTTGGCTTGAAAACAGCATAAAGATAAACTGCAGTGTTTTTTGTATGTGTGATGAAAATCGTCCCACTGTGGTGTAGAGTTCTGCAAATTCAAGACCCCACAGAAAGGGCTAAATTAGCTGGCCACATAATCCTGGGATCAGCCATTAGTGACAGGGCAGGTTTGGGGCTGTTTGGCAAGAGCTTAACTCTCTAGGAGCAGTTCGAACTAATCAGCAAGCTTTCCAGGACTCTGCAGGGCCTCTAGGAAAACCAACAAGACATCATGCTGCCATCTGTCAGTGAACAGATACCCTTTAACTCTTACAACATCATCTATTAAGAAGAAGGCGCAAAAATAAAATAATATATTAAATCTTAAAAGTAACAAGATCGATATATCTTAAGTTAAACAGAAAAAGCGTTTAATCAAATTCATTTATTGTAACTTGACAACTGGATGAAAGAAGAAATTGATGAGAAATCAACGAAATTATGGATAAATTGTGTAACGAGATGAACATAACCTTCAGACGCGCTACATTTCTCCAGTCGCTTTGTTGCATTAAATGACAACGTTTTGACGTCATTGATTTGTTGTTCAGTTGTAGTTCGTTTTGTGTTCGATCTGAACATTATTCTGTTCCTAAAAAATAGATAAGATATAGATTTATAGAAGCTGTTGATGTGCGTGAACACCTCAATTAATTTTACAAAATTACCTAGCCTATATTATTTATGTTTAAATTATTGATTGGGCCCATGTTTAAAAATCCCCAAAATCCAAATCTTCGAATAACAGTAGGCTAATACTAGTCGTAATAACTTTTTTTCATATGCTAATTATTAAATGCAGCGTAATGATGGCTGTAATAAGATTTAACATTTACGGTTGCAAACGTGGTAAGGCTTCGAGTAAACGGTCTAAATAAACCTATAATAATAAAATAGGCTGTAAATAAAAAAAAAATGCATGATTAAGCTATAGACCCAATTTAACAGCTTAATATATAGGCCCTTATAGTTTTTAAGTGACGTTGACAGTTTTTGTTTTCTTCATTATCCAGCGCGCAACCGCTCTTTATGAGATTAAATGTTAAAGTTACAAGTTTAGGTCAACCTATTAGGCCTGTAGCTATTTTCCAGTGATGTGAACTGCGATCAGGCTTAAAAAATAGTTTCAGTTAAAAAAACGCACAAACACTAAAATCGTTTTGCTCATTATTAAAACATTTTAACAGTCAACCGGATTTTTGCGCATTGAAACTATCAAACTGTAACGCGTTAGTTTAGCCTGTAAGCCTATTAACAGTAATTTAAGTCGATAAATAGTTTTTCCTAGTTTGTTTAGGATTACATAATCCTCTGCCATGCAGTGTCTCAGTGAAGTGCATATCTTCTTCAAACCTTTGCTCTTTTCACAGGTGTTTAGGTTTATTCGCATAGGCCTACTGACTGAATCATTTGGATACCAAATTTGAGGCACAGAAATGAATAATTTATGCACCGTTCCTTCAGCACGTGACTGGCTACCCGGGATCTTCTCCTTCAAATGGCGACTGTCATCACAGCGCACACAGAAAGACTGTGCAACATCTGTAAAAGCTAGGCCTAGATTCAAATGACCCAAGATTATTCAAAACTACAACCAAAGATGCGGTGCTGTTATTACTAGCCCAATTCAACTCGAACGCGAATTAACTAGGAAAGAACACAGTGTGCTTTCAAATATCCAACAGAATTAGCTCATAATGGCCTTCAGACGGATCAGTCATGCATTTAAGTCAAAGAGCTGCATGTGGAGCTATCTAAAGGGTTTGCGTTCTGATGAATAGTTACAAAATAGCAAATTCTGTACATAGACGCACTCCATTAAAAATAGCTAATGGTTCTTTATTGGCGCCAATGGTTCCACATAGAACCTTTACCATCCATGGAGCCTTTTCATTCCAAAAAAAGGTTCTTTGCAGTTAGGTTATTAAAATGTTCTTCACGTTAAGAAAAAAATACGCAATTTCTTTAAGCTTAAATGGTCTCTAATACGTGAATGCGTTTTTTGTGGGTCAATTAAACATAGACACTGACCACTGTTGTCTTGGCCTTTGCATCCCGGTTCGTGCTGAGGAGTCCCGGAGTCTGACAGAGACAGTGCCGGGCTTCGGGCCTCACTGTCCGTTAGAAGGTTAAAATCCATCACCTCGACCGCCAGGCTCTGTGAACAAGTACAACGACATATTTACATTAATGAAGCTAATACACACGAGACTGCATTGTTGACCCAGCTAATCTTATTACAATCACTAGGCCTACATAAAGGACACAAAACAGTAGGCTATTTTATCTATATGTTTTGGGGTTTTGCATGTTCTTGTTCATTAAATATAGACCACATATAATGTTTCACGATTGAACAATGTCGTTTAGCCTATAATCCAAAAAAACGAAAAACAAAACTAGGCCTACACGGTAAACAAAAAAAAGCTAATTTTCTATTTTGATAACGATGAAGTCAAAACCCGCACTGATAAATTCATTACAGTGTTTCCACAAACATGGATTTAATGTCAGATGAGGAAGATTAACTGCGAGAACCCACTTAATAGAATAGAAATGAACAAGATGCCTGTAAGGTTGTAATGATGAAACATCATTTTCACAATGATTGTCAATTAAGCAAAGATTAATAATATTATTATTAGACCTATTAATAATAATAATTTAGCTTATTTATTTTTACGGGTCATTTTTGTATTTTTTCCTGCTCAAAAAAAAAAAACAGACTAAGAAAACTTAAAACAGACAAATTAAGACCTTCATAAATAAACCCCGTCTAGAATAAATCAGAACAGCTAGATAGGCAACAATAAACCGAATGCACATAAGACTTATTTGCATGTTTCATCATATCAAATGAGATGTAGTAATGAAGGTCAGCGCATTGCTTTGTGTTGCAAATCTCCCAAATGTCAGGTATGGGTTCATCCGTTTACAACTGTCTGAAGACGTTTTGGACTTTAGACACCGAGCAGCCATCGTTCAAAATTACGCGAACCAAACAGCTTTAACAGCCTCGTAATACAGCCTAAAATAACAGCTTGTTTATTTATACTACACCCTAGAGATTTGGAAACACAATCACTCTGTTTCTGCGTCTTGGAATCTGTGATGTGACTGAATGAAGAGTGAAAGCAGATATGAAATCAGCAAACTGCACCCAAACTCGCGCGCGCCAAAGAACTGAACACCAACACGTGCGTTTCCTATTTTTTATTTTTACCTCTATTGAAGGATTTATAAATTGTTATGGCATTGATATTTTATTAAATAAAATAAATATTTAAATATAAGTTCATATTGTTTTTTTCTTAACGCTTTTGACCTCAGAAATTCTCTTGAGGAAATTATTTTTTGTTTCTAATTAAATACACTCGCTCTCTCTCACACACACACACACACACACACACACACATCATGCACGATTAATCCCATCACATCCCCACAACTATCATTAACTTATAGGCTACTGTCTATCAATTAATCAAAAGAGAAGCGTAATCCGTATATTTCTGTCGTTATCTCAAATAGCGCGTAAAACGCTCATAACTAAAAGAACGGATCGGTCAGGTCCGCTTGCTTTCACAGAAATCAAAGGATAATAAATGCACACATTCAATTAGAATCGAGAGAATAAAAACAATAGTTAAAAACTCATTTAAAATGCACTCTCTGCGCATGACACATTATAGGCCATATAGGCTATCCCTTCATGTGGGCCTTTAATTTGATAAGAACAATAATATACCTTACTCTTATTTATTGACATATAAGCTACTATTGTGATTCTGCAGCAAGTTTGAAACTGATTTATTTGTATTATTTTTATTTAGCCTATTTAGGCCTGTTTTTTAGCGAGAAGTAACTAAGCGCCCTTTTTTAGGAACAGTAGGTTATTGTGCAAGTGCACCATGGCAGCATTCACGTTTAAGTGACTTTTGATAATAATAAATATGTTTAATAACTTTCAGACAAAATAGCATGCAATTAGTTTATTGTTTGCGCTAATGCAATGGTTGGCAACATTTCCGCTTGGGAGTTAAACAATTGTGGATATTGGAGAAAGTTTGGACCTTAATTCAGCACCTTAAGACCTGACAGCTCCGTAACGACGCGCTTAATACATTCTACTTACAAGCCACATCAAATCACCAATTATTAAATTTTTATCTTACTTTTATTAGTTAGTGTAATATTATTGAAAAGTGTGTGTAATACGATATGTATCTAAATGTATCCATCATTCTAAATAGAATTCTAAAAACGTCATCTTTTCTTTTTTTCTTTCAGACAGGACAAACCAATAAAACCTACTAAAACATGGACTCCTTCATTCATTAAGATCAACAAGCAAGTGCCATGACGGAAGTGATCAGTATTCATGAGGTGACAGACCCTGAGGATGTAGAGATTATCAGTAATGATAAATAGACCAACAGGCTAGCATGTTATATCACCGATTTTCATCACTTTCTACACCTAAAATAGTGCCAAATCACAATTCCAAGGATGTTTTGTTAGCTGATAAACAGTGAAACTGTATTATGGTGGAAAATAGGACACACAGTGTTTAGTATATGTTTTTATAAAATAAAAAAAGCTTAAAAAATACAATAATTTAAACAAGTATTCCCTGCACAATCAGACTGTTGAGTGATGTGGTGAAAACACTTAGGCCTAGACACTCAATATAACGAATACTTAAAAGAAAACATTTGGATAACAAATATGTGCTTTACCAAAGCAGGGTGTCCTGTTAAATTATAATGATTTGTTTCAGTGCACAGGACGGCATGCCATTTCATTTCACAGATTTCACTGATTTGCATGAGGTGGCCAACTAAGCTAATTAATTTATTATAAATATATTAATAATTAATATCCATCACCAAACAAAAAAATCTACAATCAACAAACATTATTCTAGCACTACACTTTCTTGCTACATGCACCTTATTATTAATCAAAATACAATAAATTAATAAATTATATATATATATATATATATATATATATATGAGCATTTTCTTTTAAATCTAGTAAACAATTGATGTAACTTGCCATGTAAGTGCAGCTGGCCTGTGGGGAGGCTACCATGAGAATGCCGAATCACAATCAGAACTATAGATATACTTCAACACATACCCAGAGTGACTTTGATTAATGGTTATCTGTCAGGCAGGCTGCTCAGATGCTGTATCTTTTGGCCAGAGCTATAGGTGACGTAAGCTGGTTATTTCATCCTAAGCAAGGTGTCAATGCACAAACCCCCCCACGCCTGCCAGGACTTGTGACATTATTACATTTCAAACTCTATCAAGGGTCCTCTAAGGATTGTGGGCCAACAAGGCCAGTGATCAAAGACTACATGCAAATGCCACAGATGCACTGATAGATTTCTTAAATGTAAAAAATGGAGAGACCAAAAGGGAAAGTGACCAGGTTTTTCTGACCTTGGTTTATCTCATGGTTATGTATAGAACTGACTTATGTAGCTAACCAATTGTCCATGGATATTGTAAAGTTTTTTTGTTTTTTGTTTTTTTTAAATGGTTAAAATATGGCCTATATTAATAATAATAATTCAATATTTTTTATTTAATTTTTTTTTCTGTAAAATAAAGTTTGGCTCAAACTTTGTCTCTCTTAGAGAGAGGTACCCTAATTTATGAATCTTTTGAGATATTCGTAGGCTGGAATGCATGTCAGTGAGGGGCAGTTTATATACACGACATCGATCTCATTAAAATATATATATATCTAATAAGAGAAGAGATAATAGAGGTAAAATCCTCTCGTTTTTCAGAAGATTGCTGGGTCCATCTGTTGGTTCGACAGAGGCAGACAGCATACATTTCCACGGGCTGCTGCATTATCTCAGGAATTATTCATAAACGCGTTTAGAATTAATTCCTTGGATTAAGAGTTGATTAAGATGTGTGTCACTTTGCTGTCTGAGAACTTATTAAGGGCCCACTCGAGCCGGCGGCAGATGGAATTTCTACCCAGTGTTTGTAGATGTTAATTTCTCCCCTCCTAACACCCATTTGCATTTGGCTGTGTATGTCAAAGCGCGGCTTTTCCTGCACGCACAGCTCCGAGTATCCGTGTACGAGGAGATGCTCATCTATATAAGATCGCTCGGGTTTATTCCATTACACAGCGCGCACGCACTATTCACTTTCGACTGACAGATACTAATGTTTTTCGGTAGGCCTGCTGAAATGTGAAAACACACACACACACACACACACACAACAATTATTGAGATTTTGTGTGTGTGTGTGAACAAAATAAAAAAGTAGGTATATGTTTTTGAGTAATTTTAGATTTATGACTGCAGCTGAAGGAAAAGCATGCTGTGTTTGTGTAATAAAGGCACCATGAGACATCACCAAACACCAGTGGTTTAACCACACACACACAAAATGTAACAGATATCTAATAGAGATTTAGCTTTTATGGATTGATTTATTAGGCTATTTTAACGATTTTAAAATAAACACCCTAAAATAAAAAAATCAACAAGCATTCATTATAAACAAAATATCTAGATTTAGATACTGTAATTAAAAACAGCAACTAAGACGAATTAAAAAAAATAAAAATAAAAAAGCATAACCGGATGCATTTTTGATCTCGGGTTTTTGATACTCTGGCAAAAATGTTTCGGTTAATCTTGTTTGACTATTTAGCCGCATGTGAATTTGTATAAACAGGTGCGTTTGTATTTCTTTTTTTCTACAGAATACCCCCAATAATTGTTTGTAACTGATACTAAATCGTTGCATGCCATTGTGTCTTTATTGCAATTTTGTAACTGTTTTTAAATAGGCTGATCTGAGCACATTTTTTAAAATTCGTTTGTATACAAAATAACTGATCTCTGTTGGCGCGGGTGGGAGTCTGATTTTCTCTCCGGTCTCTTACGGCTTCGGAGCACCTGCCACCCATCAGTTTGGGAATATTGCATACATATTTTCACAGACAATCCCGAAAAGCCGCGGCAGGATACAGCAATACAGAGAGAGAAATTCAGAGATGTTTTGGCAGAGGTTTTATTTTACTATTGCTGTTTTTGTAGGCTACTTCAATAGTTGACTGTATGGCAGTTTATATTAAAACGATAGGTAGCCTAACAAAATTGGCTTAAACTTCTACAAAAACAATATAAGCCTTTAGTTCAACATTAGGCTAATAGAAAACATTTTTAAAGGCTTCACAGGTCAGCGTTTAACTCTAAATTATAATTTGTAATTGTAAAATTGTACCCGTTAAAATATTTAAACAGGGTTTAAGTCAAAATGATACTGAACTAATTCAGAAATCAACTTCCGAAGATATTTGTCTGTTTTGCCAGAAATCGAACGATTCTTCTATTCTTCATATTTTAAATAGGCTAATAAACAGGCCTACATAAAATATTTTTACTGTAAATTATAATAACGCTAAGATATTAAATATAGCCTATTTTAGTAGCCTGACCTGTAACCCTATACTGCTACATGCTGCACTTATAGGTTTGTATATTCGGTTCAGCAGGACATCATCACATCAACTTCAGCCCGATGATAAACGACGCTCGCAGGTCTTCATGAGCGATACATGTGCCACGGTCCTTTTTGTCTAACACGACAGGTCTGGATTCACGTAGCCTGTTTTTTTGTGAGACTGGAAGGAGACAACATCCCTACAGCTCCTCTGTTGCATGAGAGGACATATCATCAGCACCACAGTGATTTTTGTCATGCATCTACTCACATGAATCCCGGTCTAGTGGAGGTAATCCTCGAAAAATGTACAACTTTTTGCGTTTGCGCGTGTTAGCTGCGTTTCTGAAACGACGCAGTCGTCATGTAGAAAGTTCCTTAGGATGAGCAAACGAAAAGAGACAGTTTCCCCTTTCTCTCTCTCTAGGTGTTGTCTGTCATAAGTTTTTAGCGGAGAGTGAAGGCTTGATCCCCATGCAGAGGGGGACTGACTTTATGCTAAATATCTCGTGCGACAGGTCCGCGGAAGAAAGGAATGCCCACCCCTTGACTCTCTCTCTCTTTCTCTCTCTCTCTCTCTCTCCCACGATCTTTCTCTCTTTCTCACACAGGCGCTCGATACACATACGCAGAGTAAACCAGAGCTTCGGTCAATCATCCCGAGCTCACTTGTACTTGTAAGATTTAAAACATGAACATTCATATGAGTTATTGCGGTGCGTGGTAATAGACGCGTTATAAGCCGCTCCGTTCTTTCGTGCTCCGAAAAAAGAACGTTTCGTTGTCTTAACATTCCAAAAAAAAAAAAGTTCTTTATTTGAATTGATGATTATGGAACTTTTAAATGTTCTTGGGGCAAAGGCTTCTTCAAATTAGACTATTCTTCACACTAAGAAAATTTTATTAAGAACTGTTTACTGTTATGGCTGCGAAACCTCCCTTTATTTAAGACTGAATAGTTAACACCAAAATCCATCTACAAATATTTAAATATGGAATACTGTAAATAAAAAATATATATAAAAAAACAAGACATAAGCTAATTAGTCTAGTTTAAGGCAGAAAGCCTATAGATATGACTCCCTTCTCCTTGAGGAGTCTCTAGCTAAAAGCTCAGATGTTTATTTATCTACGTAATATAACGTATATTTATACAGATAGTTCTGTAGTTATTTTTAGGGGGAAGACATATTCAAAGAGCTCAATGCAGGCGCTTTAGTTTTAATAAATACATAACTAGTGTAGGTGTTCACGGATCAGCATAATAATGTAAATTATAAAAAAACCCTGCTGATATCCTCACTTTGAAGATGCCTATGTTTGTTGTATAGCCTACGCCTGGTGAAAATTTGATAGGCTACATAATATGACTATGTAGCCTATAGATTATGATGGATATCAAGCCAAACAATACTGCCCTCCTTGGGAAACACTGTTGAATGTGAATATGAACTTTCTTCGTGAAATTGCATTGTTGGAGCTCGTGTAAGTTGTGAAAGGAGAAAAATAAGACTGTGTTTATGAACTCTGAACGCCTCCGTTTTGAGGACACCACTCTGTCGTCATCACTGAAACTCAACCAACCATGTTTGGACGCGACTTCACCGAAGTCCCGCCCTATTTTGAACGCGAACAAGAGAATATTAAAAGTTACGACAATGATACACATTCTAATTGGCTTTCCAGTGTATTAACACGAAAACTGACAATCTTAAAAGTGTGACATTATTGTGTGATTGTTTCCATATAACGGTGTAAGCGCTTTAATGTACACGGGAAGTAGGGTCCCATACTCGAAAGATCATTGGCTGAAAACAGCTGTCATTTGACAGGAAGTATCATGGTAGTGTGCGCCTGCACCATTTCCACGTCAGTAAGTTTGCCTGTGGAGGAGATTACCTACCGGTGACAGAATATCTGTCTAGAGCGATTACAGAAAAACAGCAGGGCATGACAACAATACGTGGAACTGTCTAAAATGTAAGCCTTTATTTGACGCGGTTATTGAAGCGTTATTATATGTCTCAACGCGTTTGGTAGCCTGCTAAACTAGTTAGCCAAAATGAGTAGAAATGAATCTATACGCCATTTTGGATTCGCTGCCTTGATAGTCATCAGCAGTGTTTTCATATTTTTCTGTTTTGACAGACGCAGAAAGAGGTGCACGCTCTTATAAAACACAACGAGAGGGCCACGAGTTCATATTTAATACGTTTATTTGTGCTGGTTAACGGCTGTAGTCAGTATGACAAACCGCTTGCTAGCTTGTTGACAGGTTGGTTAGCTTGCATCATCAGCTTTGTTGTTTATTCATAAGTCGTTTGGTGTCCTCATTCATAGTCGCATCTCGAAGTAGAAGATATGTGGAAGGCAGTTGAAGATATATGTTCACATTATGATTTGCACGTCGCTTAACATGTTATATTTTGTCATTGAAGAGTATTGCTAGCAGGCTCGCTAAGCCTATTGGCCTACTGATCAATTCAGCTATAGTCAATACACACTCCTCATCAACCTTTGTACATCATACGGTGAAGAGAGAAGGATTGTTTGTGATGAAAGGTTGCTGGTATTGTTAATGCTGTTGGAGATAACGCAGTGCCCGAGGCTGTCATGAAGAAGTGACTGATCTGTAGCATCATGATGCCGGTTGTTAGTACGTGGCAATCATCACTGAATGATCCAGGACCTCTCGTTTGAATATCTGCTAGCAATAGAGCAAACAAGTTGTGCTTTATTAGATGAGTTGATGTTTATGCATAGATGTTTAATTGCACTCTGCAGTCGTCACCCAATCGTCTCTTCAATGTGTGTATCATCTAGAGATGGATGCTGTAGGTAGGCACAGGCAGTGAACCACACTTAATCCTGTAAAGCCTGACATACGCAAAAATAGTCAGAATATATTTTTTAAATGGGACTAGTCAAAAATTCTGGGAAAAAAAATGCTTGTAAATAAGGGAGATCTTTTTAAAAGAATTACAGACTGCTTGCAAAAATGTCAAGTATGATCCTATATCTCCCATTAATATTTGATTTAATAATTTTTTCTTAAGATTTTAACATGTGTAGGGAGGCACAATAATCACGTAAGCCACAGTTGTTTCAGTTCTTTGCTTCAGTTAGTATTCATCTTGAAATACTACTAAGAATATAAAAGTTACTCGTATTTTTACTTTATAAAAATCAATTACAAAAATAAAAAGACTCATGGAGGATATTTTTGACAATTGTATTATTAGTTGCTAAAAAGTATAACTATTAGGCAACACTCATTAGACAAGACTAGTAGATTGTGTACAGCAAGATTTGGTTATGTTGATAATTTAGAGGCCAGACAAATGGTTATTTCTTGACTATCATAAGATCCTGTGGACCTTAGGGTTAAAACTGAACCCTTTGAAACCCATAGTTTTATATTTTCTATTAGTTATGTAAGGTGAATGCTTTCATTTGGTAGTTTTGTAACTTAACAGCAAAAGGATTTTGCCGCCTTCAGTGCTGATGCAAAATTGCCATTGCCATAGTTGATGCGATATGTAATATTTTAAGAACCATAGAGAACATATTGGTAGTTTTTGACTCTTTGTCAAGAGATGTCTAGATTTCGTAATGCTATGGATTTCATAATACCATGGGTTTTAATTTCACTTTTCCAGAACATGAGCCAAATGTTTGTCTTTCTGCATAAAAATAGATTTTATTGTGTGTTGGGATTACTTTCTGAAGGTGCTATATAAATGCGTTTTCTAGTTATAAAGCTTCATAGGTTTATGTATCGTCTGTATTTCTAACATCAGTGTTTTCTTAGAGGCACATCCTTGCATCAACATGTCCTTTTAAAACATTGTGATTTGATTTCTGTTATGCCTGTCTTGCCCCCACAAGGCACTGTCTTGGATAATGAAATCTGAGCTGCTACTACCTGTCTGCTCCATTGTCTGATGCTTTGCACAGAGATTACCTCCAGGTTTAAGCTCTGCTCTATAACCTGTGGTCTAGTTGAGCTCTCTGACAAGGATGATCATATATAATGTGCATATGTCCCTCTTGCCTTCAGAAAAATGATACATGCTTAATGTTGAGTTGGCACTTGTGTGAAATCGCATATTTCTAATTAAATCCTAGATTCACTATGGTGGACAAGAACATATACATCGTTCAAGGGGAGATTTCTGTTGTCATTGCTGCTATCAAGAGGAACTCTAGATGGAGTACCCATACTCTTTTGGTAAGTTGTCCAATTTAGTTTTATTATAAGAACATGGTTGTCTAAAATGTCGGGCCTGATGTCCGATGTTAGATATTTAAAATGAAATTCAAAGGCTAATTTAAATTCTTTAATATTTAACTTAAGGATGTACCGAAATATAAACTTCATGTAATGGCTGATATTAAAATTCTATACCTAAAGAAAGTAAAAATAAAACATTAAACATCGTTTTAATGTTTCAGGTGAGAATTTACAACATTGTAGTGTGCAGTATAAAAATGCATGTTAAAAAGATTTGCTTTATGATGGCAAAGGTAATATAAATGTGTACCATACATAATTACATTTCTAAAATAACCCTCTACAGAATATAAAATCACTGATTAATGGAAAATCTGTAATATTGGCCAATACTTGATATGGTATACTAGTCATACATCATGCATCCATATTTAAATAACATGAAAATATCAAATAATATTGTTAGAGGAATCATAACATCCCAAATTCTCGAACTAGAATGATGATTTTTCACGTTTTTTCACAGGATGAAGAACAGGACCCGCTACTCAACAGCTTCAGCCACTTGAAAGAGACCCTCAATAACATAAAAGGTTAGACATGATCAAATTCACAATTCCAGTAGATAAGTTATTGTACATTGTCATTTTGTTGTCCATATATCTAGCTTCTTAATTGCATAATAGCAACTGTTGAAATGCCCTTTTTCTCCACAAGTGCAGATTTATTTGATGGAAGTAAAAAATAAGCACAAATAAAAAAGATAAGCTGCATTCTGCCAAAGCACCATTTCTTCTTTTCCTTTATTTAAGACTTGAATGAATCGCATCAGACAGGATCAAACTAAACAGACTCATTTAGCATTCGCAAAAGTGCTTCTTTCCTGCTACAGAACGAAAGCATATTTAACCAGGTGTATGCTAAATTTCCTCTGAGGAAAGGGATGGCCTTTTCAAATCAGTCAATATTATCTTTCTCAATGTCTTACTATTGGGCTCTTATGGCACCTCGTAATTTTTGGGGTCCCATTGAAACTATCTCCGTGTTTGTTCATCTAGTTATACAAATGCCTCTTAATGAATAGGACAGCTAAGGTAAATGTTATGCTGTGTTTTTATGTAATTGTTCCTCTGTTCAAAAAGAAATGAAAATTCTTACGGCGATGCTCTTTAAATGAATGGGGTATTGTAATCAGTTTATGAAAATTCCTACTATTTGATTTGTTTAAAATAATAATTTTATAATGCCAAGACTTTTGAAGGCATAGTGAATCCCTAAATAAATGGAGAGAACTTTACCTCAATTCAAGTGATCTTTTTCTATAAATTGCTCTCTTGTGACCACAACAGTGACATCTATGGTTTGTTTACAGAATTACAGTAGAATCTTAAGGGCTTATGAGTTCAAGCAACTTTAATGAATGTGATGACTGATTAAAACGAGCTCTTTAGACTCTCTTTGGGTATGAGGGGCACAAACTCTCCCTCAACTAACACGACTTCCCTTTGGTAGCTAAAAGTCCTGCTAAGCATGCCAGCCTGATTCATCATAGTGAATTTCAGTGGGTATTAATGGAGGGGTGTGAGTTGATGAGATGTGCAGCAGCTCTCTTCTCTGTCTGCATGTCGTCATGCCTCTGTAATGGAAGCCCTGGACAGGGAGTCCTCTCTCCAGAGAATAGTGCTGCTCGGAGATGGACAGGAGCGGCTGTGTCTGGACACAGGGAGAAATCTCCCCCTCTGACCCGCAGCAAAGGCCTTGTTAGTTCTTTTGTGCTGTTTAGAAAGTGTTGACTTTCATTCACCTACTGCATTTTACTGCAGAGATGATGCTTGTTTTCCAATCCTAGGTACACTACCGATCAAAAGTTTGGGGTCACCAAGGCTGCAATTGTTGGATAAAAAGGAAAAATTTTTCGAAAAATTATTACAGTATAAAATAACTGTTTTACATGTTAATGCATCTTAAAATTACATTTATTCCTGTGATGCAAAGCTGAATTTTTAATGTTTTTTTCCAGTTGTTTTTCCTTACTCAGTACTTCAGTGTCGCACAATACTTCAGAATTTATATATATATAATAAAATGTGTGTATGTGTGTGTGTGTGTGTGTGTGTGTGTGTGTATATATATATATATATATATATATAAAATAAAATGTATTATTGTTATCAGTGCTGAAAATATTTGTGCTGGTAATATTTTGTAGAAACCAAGATGAATAGGAAGTTTAACAGCATTTATTTTAAATTAATATCTTTTGTAACATCATAAATGCATTTACTGTAACTTTTGATCAGTTTGCTGAAGTTTTATTTATATATATATATATATATATATATGTATGTATAATATGAATAAAACTTACCCCAAACTTTTATTTGTACTCTCGGATGCACAATAATGGGTTACTTCTCGAAGTATCGTACACTTTCGTTTGATTTACAGACCTTACATTACTGCCTTGTTTTACTATTTGTGTCTTAAAAATGAATTCCAAAGAGTATGTGCTTAGTAGTTGTGCGTAAATATTGTTTAATGCCTTTTCAAGAACGAGAAAGTAAGTTGAATTGGGGTCATATTTTATTGGCAGTGTTTTGGCTCGTTGTACTGTGGATTAAATTTATATGTGTATCTCTTAAATGGTGTTGGGTGGACTTTTGTAGTCCAGCTGTCTTCTTAATGAAAGCTTAGTAATTCCATTCACATTGTTGCCATTTTATCTTAGCCAACAACAAAAGATACCGCTGAAGGAAATGTGGATTAGCCCCAAAGGTTTACTAGCCACTTTCGCTGGCTTGATAAAGGTTTCATTCTCCTTCCTCTGCACCAGTCGTTTGATTGGCAGGCACATGTGCCGTATGGCGGCAGAGTGCAGCTGGAAGTATATCATCTGCAGTTTAGGTTGGGTAAATATAGCAGGGAGGCTTGTCAACCCGAGAGATGGATTGTTCTGGGAAAGGAAGTGTTGTCTCTCGTTCCACAAAAAAAAAGTGTTCTCTTGAATAAGGCCATTTTTGTATTTATGAAACAGAGGTTCCTGAATTGAACATGTGTTCAGGCGTGCAGTGTACCTGATTCAAGCTGCTAGCGTGTTTTTTTTTAGTTTTTTTTTTTGGTTAAAGAAGACTAAAAAGTTTTACTCCACATATTTGCAAATGGATCACAAAAACTGATTTTGCATGTTGCCAAAATTCTTTACTTATGGGTTGAAGTAGCAGATTTTAATATGAGCATGGGTTACATTTTGTTATAGATGCCACAAGTACATACTGAAGTCATCGCTGAGTTTTCGATTTGTCTCTTGTCTTGGAATCTCAAGCATGAAGGTGGTGACAGCAATGATCTATTTCATCTGGTGTTATTTGCACAAGACTCATGGAGTGAGCTGAGCTTAGTTGCTGATAAGCAGGTCACAGCTGATTTTGCAGACATTTGTGTTTTCTTCCCTAATTTTGGGGAAGGTTCTAGAGAATGATTTTTAGATGTTGTAAAATGTGTTAAAGGTACATGTTGCTTCAGAAATTGTTTTAAATTGTGTAATAATTTCTTCTCCCTCGTGTTGTTCTAAATCTGTTTTACTGCCTTTATTTGGCGAAAAATATAATTTTATCCATAAAATAAAAGTCGGTGGGGTCCAATGTGTAAAGAAACTCATACAGACAGTATTTTGCTCTTTAGGATAGCTTTAAAGCACATTACAGATAAGTCCAAATATGTTTATGTTCTCTAAGTTGAACTGAAAATGGATAAAATTACAGTAGCCATTTTTGGGCAATATATAGAATAAAGGTAAACATCAATAGCCCTCTGTAGGCAGCAGAAGCCACTCGGATGTTCCTGTTAATCCTGCATCCCTCTGGAATTACAAACGAGCTTCTTGGGATGACAAATGAATGTCAGTGTTTTCCCGTCATCAGCTTTTAGACTGAAATCCAGAAACACACTGGAGTTGGAGAAATGAGCTTTAGGTGTTGCATCTAGCTTGTTTGACAGCTGGTCCATGGATCTATAGGTTTTGTAAGGGAGATATTCTAGCTCTGATACATGGTCTGTTTAACATCAAATTGAGAACTGGGATTCAGTCTGGGGTCAAGTTATTCTCTGGGATGTTTTTTTTATATCGGCTGGACGCTGTATATTGTACTGTCGAGGCAATGGGGGTGGGGGGAGACATCGCATTGAATGGAGATGTCTCACCTGCTCATAGTATTCACTTTTTATACACTAGTCAGCCTGAGCCTTAGTCCTTTAAAGCTTTGAATCTTCCTCCAGCCCTCCCCCTCCCTTCACGTCAAAGGTCAGGTTTTTGACAAGTCTGCAGAGGAAGCAGACAGACTAAATCCTCTCATTTTTATTCATACAAATACAGGTTTAAAGATGCCACCCGGTAGATCCAATACTAGAGCTTTGTTTGATTGACAACTCTCTCACTTACCCTGTACTCCTAGCCTTTCCTCTCGTTTGGTTTTCAGGTAAAGAAATTCCTCTTCTAATAGGTCAGACCACACCATCCGATGATTGGATAGCGACCGAGTTTTGTGGTAAACATCACAGTGATACTTTGATCGCCGGTTCTTTTCAGGCACTTTTCTGTAATCTCTTCATCTCCTGAACAAAGGGCTGTGGAGGAGTGTCTTCTTGATTAAGAAATTTGCCATGCTTTTGACAGGTCCTGAGTACAGTATTTGCAAATTCCTGTCTCCATACATATGCATATTTAAAGCTATCTCAACTTGCACGTAAACATTTTCTGTTCAAACAGCATTTCTTAAAAGTTGATACGCTCTTTGGAGCAATTGCAATGCATTAGATCAGTAATAAAAATTACAAGCCTAGTTTTTGGACTGTTGCACCGTTTCAGTTATCTACACATTCCTCATTATTTAGACTTAAATAATGGGGTTCAAGCTTAAATATCATAATATTAATTGCACTGCCTTTAAATGAATTATATTATGATAAAAATGCAAAAAAAATAATAATGCTAAATTCAAAAATGCATTAGGAGAATGAGAATGGGGTTTATTGCCGTGACAGTAACAGTGTAAAAAGTCTTAATGTTTCTATAATTGGCTTTATTTTCTAAAAGTTTTGTATAATATCTTCACTGGTCACTGGTGTCCTCTGTTTCAGTTGCACGCATGTAAATTGAACTATAGCTCAAGGTCAAGTGTGATCCGTCTCTTGCTCACAGCTGTGCCTTTGTGCTGGCGTCCCAACAAGGGCTTCTCCCGGGACATGTGGGAATATCCTGCTCCTCTGAGGACCTATGGACTCCTCTGCCATTTGATATGTGCATGTATATCATACCTAGATGATCTGTTAGAATGTGCACAGAAAAGAGCGGAGTCTCAAGTCTGAGCAGACTGACACAAATGCAAATATGTTTACTTACCACGGCAAATGGAGCAAATAAACTCCCTATCCCCTTCAAGGGAAGGGAGAGGAAAGAAAACATGAGGGTCTGCCACTCATGTCCTTGGTAACGTCATCTGAGATTGCAAACAAATAGAAAGTAGAGTGTGAGTGTTCTCAATATCAGTGTGATGAATGCTTTTACAAGGAAGTCACTTAGATTTAAAGTTATAGAATAATATAGTAACGACTCTAAAGGATAGATACTAAGAAATTAAACAGGTTTTTGTTTGTTTGAGGGTTTTTTTTTCCCTCCAGTTGAGTTAGTTAGGGTGGTAAGTCAGTCAACCTCACTGAAGTTGACAAGTCGTATCAACAGTAATTGGTCACTGGAGCAGCCCTGATATTTGCCTCATGCTGATACTGCACTATATTGTGCTGCATACGTAATATCCAAATTATTATCGTTACCCTCTAAAGCTAAGCTGAAGGTTTAAAGGCAGGGTTACTGTCCCGATGTGAATGTCAAAGAGATGAGATGACCTAACCTGGTGAATAGTGAGAGGTTCACTGGAAGGAATTTACAACTGCTGTCCCCTGAGGAGAGAGGCCTCCTTCCATTACGCCCAATCTCCCATCCTGGGTTTCCATCAAAAACAATTCTGGACGGTCCCTGGCTCCTCTTCTCCACAATGATCTCCTGTCCTAATGAGAGATAAGAAGAGAACACTTGCTAATGTTTTAACCTCGGCACTAATACCACACATGTCTGATTTCTTTGATGTGTTGACAAGCCTAAATAATTGTCATGAGTGACATTTTTTTTGATTAGTGCTGTCACAATTAGTGCGTTAACGCTTGCCGTTAGTTTTTGGGTTTAAGGCGTTTGGTTTTTCAATTGCATGTAATGCAATGGCGTGTGCTGTGTCCAAGTTCCTTTAAGGCAAGTCATGTCACTCATCGGCCATCTTTGAAACTTCTCGGGTATGCAAGTGCAGCTTTTATCTGTTTGTATGAGAAAACACAAAAGTGTTCACTAAAATTATGATTAAATTTCATATTTGAAATCACCAATGAAATTCGAGAACAACTGTGTCATAAATGTTCTTTTTCTCCAATAGCATTAGACAAAAATGTCAAGACCTGCCAGTGTGCATGCGCAGTCCTAAGCGCACATCTCAGAATGCTGACTGTTTCTATAGCAACCGGGATTTCTAAAGGCAGCTGCAGTGATGCCGAGATTATTTTACAGAATAGCAATTGGCTCTTTTATTCAGAAGATGGGGCTTCCTGTGATTGAGCGGCCATTTGAGCGTTACATTTGTCCCCATTCAAAACTAAACGAGTGACACGTCTCGGGTATTATGTAGTCTCTCGCTGTATATAATTTTCTTATTAAAGTGCAAATGAATCTACGAGCATGCATTGTCATGGTTATGTTGTCAAGTCATGAAGTTACCAAAAAGACTATTAAAGCCTTAAAACTGTGCATGCAAGTAAGTATTTGATGTAAGTATCTGAATTTTGAAATTCAGTGATTTTCAGAACTGTCCTGTAGCAACCCATGTCTCACTCATAATGATTTAAACAGTGCAATAATGTTATAATGTTATCTCTATTAGCGTGATACAGTAATATACAATAATTGAGTTATTTTGGGTTCCTGTGTGCAAAATGGACCTTCCCAAAAACTTGCCTTCCCAGGTTCACATACTATAAACCTCAGATTTTGTTAATCGTGCGTATGTTAATGAGTTCCAATCATTTGTAAAAAGGGTGCACGTGCACGCTCGTTCACAATTTGCATAATCCCCACCCATGAACTACATACGTGAATTACTTGCGTACAGGAATGCTGGGGGATCTACTAGACTCCTTTTTATAGGTTTGGCTCGAATATTTCATTAATGCAAAACAGAGACGAGCTGATTGACATTGAAAATACTTCATACACTTGTATGTTAGTCAAAGTCCCAAAACAACAATTAGTGATGTTCTTCGAATGCAACGTTATTGTGTTTTATTCCTCATTTTGTTTTGTTGCATGCTCCTTGTAGTAAATGTAGATTGCATAGCAAAGGCTTTAGTGTTGCTGCAGCACTTGAATAATGTAATGCGTTACTTGAAGTCGCGCAGATGCTTTCCCGAAGGTGTGTTGAAGTGTTACTTTAGCTCTGTAAATCCACAGTACATGCTTCATATGTAAGTCATCCGTCCCTGTGGTAAGTTTAACACCCACAGCATTGTACTGGTGTCACTCAGGGTGGCAAAGTGCTCATCATGGCCTCTGTCCCGCTGTAATAAAACGCTCCATAAGTCGTGATGATGGATGCTTGTCTTTTCTTTGCCAAGCAGCAACCCAGCGCTGGTTAGTAGCTGTAAATCTGACCAGTTAACAGTGCTCTAACCGGGGACTGACAGTCGGGGCTTAGGCCCAATGTTAGGTGGGGATGCAACTGTTGTCCTGTTTCAGAGCCTCTCAACAATGTGCTGAGTGCACGGAGGGGCCCAGCGTACAACTATTAATCATGCTCTGTGCTATGAAAGGCTCACAGGGTGGGGGTACGTGTGTATGGAGGAGGTGGAGGTGGCGTTGGTAGGGTGTTATGTTGACAGGAACAGAGGACAAGATGGAGCATGACAAGCCGACCCACAGCTTGTCCACACCCCCTGACCTCAATGTCTGACCTCGCCAACCAAGTGCTTTAGAGAAGAAACGTTAAAAAGTGTGTAAGCTGTAAGGTTAAAACCGTTATAGGGGCTAGAAGTTGAGAACGCTTCCATATAGTGTGTTACAGGTTAAAACCAAGTATTGTAAGGTTGTTGTCATGTAAAATAGGGATGCACTGTATGTTGTTACCTGAATGGTTATTATTAGCCAGCATTAGAGATCAACTTGCAGTTTACCACAATGAGTGTTGTCTCATAACACTAATCATTATCTCATAAATGTACTTTTTTTTACTGTGCTTTCATACTTGTTCCTCAACTCAAATTTAATGTCAACCTATTCATATTTTAAAAGCTGTAAATATAATATCTACCTATATTATAAGGTTGTGTGTATTAAATTGGATTTTATATTACAGCTACTGATGATTTCTGTTTCAGATGTGGTTCTTTTACACTTTCTAATTATCTTGAAGAAATGCATCATGGTTCCAACCGAAAGAAAGAGAGCCCCACAACTGTTCAACATTTCTTGAGCATAAAATCATCACATTTTAATAGTTTTTGAAGGATCTGATGACGTTCTGATCATAAAAATGAAATGGGGAAAAAAAAAAAAATATATATATAATATATGCCAGTACTCAAAAGTGTGGGGTTGGCAACATTTTGAAAAAATTTTAAAAAGTTTTTTATTGTTGGGGAAAAAAAACCCATATATAATATAATATCATATTGGCATATAGATTTTATTTTTATTATTATTATTATTATTATATGTGGCAAACATGCATGTAGAAGTAGACGAGAAAGAATAGCAGTAATTTAATAACAATGAAAATGCATGCAATGGGCTTCATCCTGTTTTAGTTTGTAAAGACACAATCCACCCTGAAGTATTGTAGTGATTTCATTTTTTTATTTTTTATTTTTATTTTAACCAAGACATTTTGGTTTGCCCATTTGTCAAATTTCCTGCTTCATTGATTGTCACCTAATCGTACTGTAGTTGTTCAACACGGCACTGAAGAAAAATTGATTTGTCCTCGAGACTCTCAGAATAGTCAAGCTCCTTCTGTAGAGAGTGGCGAAGACATGCAAATTGACTCAAGTTACACTGGCAGCTTTTGTTGTGAGGTCTGCAGTAATCCCTCATCAGCGCAGCAGATGATGATTAGCAAACAAGACTGCTTAATTACTTTCTGCCTTCTGAATTAATATTACTCTCATGTAAACAGACGTTCTGCTGATTTGAAAGCGCTGTTTGTGTGCAGCTTGAAATGTCCTTCAAACTGGCTTTGAGGCATGAGATGCTCATGTGAGGGAGTTTTCTTCAGTGAGATAAAAGGCAACATGTTGTGCTTAACAAAAATAATGCTTCTAGTAGAAGCATAAAGATTTTTTTTGTCTCTACTGCAATGCATGCGTTTTATTTAGCTAATTTTCATTAATGTAATGGAGAGGATTATTACAAGTTGGTGTTTAGAGTGGCGTACCTGTCTAATGTGAGAAGTGTAGCCGTGTTGGATTGTTCTTTAATGTTCTGTTAAGCATATTCTTATGAGGTGGTAATTGGTCCAGAGTTGGGAGACTTGTGCTAGACGCCTGTTCATGTTGTTACCGCAAAAGGAGAGGCCACTGGCCCTTCATAACTCTACACCGGGAGCCGAGGACATTCATAAACTGACGGGTATTAATGTGGGTTTTGGGCCATTTCAACACCTCTGCCTTCGTCCCGCAACCTTTAGTGTGGTGACATGTTGACGGGACGGTTGGCATTTCCTAGACTGACAAAATGACCAGGTATCTGCAGTTTCTGCGAATGCCATGTGCTAGTTTTCAATGTGCAAATCATACCGCTGCTATGTTTAACTAACAGGAGGCCGGAATAAATTTAGCAAAGGCTCAATTGTCTTTTTTTTAATGGCTCGTTTTGATCAGCTGTATTGCTGGTGTCTCCTGCCAGCATGGTTTCACATCTGATCAATCATTTTGAAGAAAGCCCATCTGTATTCCTGTCATAATAGAGAATGTGCACCAGACATGCTCTTGTGTCCTCTTGAATCCCGGTAAACCAGTAAGGTGCCAAGTTAAGACTAAAAGAATGAAACCATTTGTTTGTAGTTGTCTTTTAGAATTGACAGCCAATTTAAAAAAAAAAAAAAAAAAGAAAAGTAGATGGCTGCTTTAAACAATTATATATGTTCTAATTAATTAATAAAAATCATGAAACAATCATGTGGCACTGAACCCAGGAGTAATGATGTTGAAAATTCAGCTTTACATCACAAGGATAAATTGCATTTTAAAATGCATTGTTTGTTTTGATTTGCGAATACTCCGTCCACCCAAGGAGGAAATTGGGTAAAGAGCACTTTATTGTCTCTTTTTTTTTTAGTAAGCTTCCACATGTGAATGCCTGAGGCTAGAAAAAGATTCAAGCTACTTGCGGGAGGCGTAACTGTAGTTATTATCACAACGAATCTCCATAAATCTGGCTTACCTGTAGGCCTGGTTAAATTAAAGCAAAGCCTCTCTGATTCTGACCTAAGCAAATGCCTTTTGATAGGTGTAAAAAGTATTGTGCTGTCTGGTTTCTTCCATCTGGTCAGCGTAAAGCCATCCAAAATAGTAATGCTAAAAGAAGAAAGGTGTGCGATTTAACAGTGTCCGATTTCATCGAGGAGTGTAACATTAGCGCAAGAGTAGAGGTTACTCCGATTTTATTGACAATGGAGAGTCTTATGATGTTGAGAGGGTTCGCTTTTTGCAAGGCTGTCAGGCTGGAGAAATCAAAGCGCACAGCAGACCAGCAGTAGACTAAGCCCTGGTAGAGAGGGAATGGTCTGGGATGGGGGGTTTGCAGAAATAAGGGCCAATATTAGTATTTCAGAGGCAGCGCCTTGCTTGTGTGGCGTTCAGATCTTAAGCCTAGGGCGTCCCTGTGCGAATCCCAGACTGCCTTTATGGACTGAGCTAATAAACCTCTCCACACACACGCGCGCGCACACACCCTGAACACAGCTGCTTGTTATTTCATGCCCCATAAGGACCCTGTGACCACGAACATTCTAATACACATTTCTAATTAAATAGGCATCGGTGTGTGTGCATTCAAGTCCAACTGTCTTGTTTCACTCCTTGCTCACAAACAGACACACAGATTGACCGGCTTATTGGCGAATAAAATTCAAACCACTCTTGCTTTGGCAATGCTGCGACAAACACTCCTTCACTGTCACCCATATAGCATGCACACACAAGCCATCGTTTTATGGACAGATGAGATTTCATGGTAAATGTTGACTGTTTTGCGTTGCTGTTGTTTTTTGCACTTTATATAGGCCTTGTGTTTATTCCATACATTCTATAGTAGTTTGCATAATTTATTGTATTCAACACACTGTTGAGTGAATTCCTGTTTAATTCTTTCCCCTTTATTCAACAACATTTTTATGAGGAATTTGTCTTTGTATCATGAAGCTAAAGCTGTGTTTGGTTAGAGATTAAAGTGCAGGCAGAGGATACAGAGAAATCGTGTGTTATTGTAATCGTGTGTAACTGATCAAACACACTTTGCCCACATGCACACTACAGCTAAATGTGGCTGTCACTCCTCTTTTGAGTCGGTAATCCCATTCTGTAAAAGTACTGTGTAGTTTGGTTATTTACAGAAGTGACAACCACATTCTTCACTCAAATTCAGACCTGAAAAATCACATTAGGATTTAAACTGTGTAGGATGTACAGAATCAGTGTTGCCAAGTCTTTGTTTTTCCTGTAGAATTAGGATACTTCAAACTTTTTTTTTTTATTTTATTTTTTTTAAATCAACAGGTTAAAGCAAAACCCCTCACCCCCAGAACATCATTTTGACCGAGGATAAACCCCCTGGATTTGATTTTATAACCAATAACAAACCTTGGCAACCCGACACCAAATGTACAGAGACTCTACCTTTTTTCTACATTTCTCTCTGTTCAGATAATTGTTTCACTGACTTGTAGTTGCTGTTACTAGCCAATGGTAGCCTGTACATTATGCTATAGGGCACTGGTTCTCAGTCAGAGGACCAGGGTCCACTTAGAGGCCTCTGCAAATTTCCAAGGAGGCCTCAATATAGCTTAAAATGATTTATAAGACAAAACAAGCATTAAAATTGGCAAAACAGTTGAAAATTAAGGTGTTTTTTCTTTTTAATCACTCCTTTAACAAGTGTTTTTTGTTGTGACACTAATGTTCGGTCTGTAACATACTATGGTCATAATTTCTTAATGGTAGTGTAAAAAAACGCTTTGTTTTCATCAGTGCTAATGAGCTCTGCTGACTCTGATTTAAAAAAAAAAACTTGGTGGATTTTTTTGTCATAGGATGGATGTGTACACACACTTCCAACACACGTTTTTTCCTTCGATGACCCTTTTTAGGAATAAGTGTCCACAAATTAGTCAGATTGTGTGAATAATGAGTAAATTGAGAATGAGTAAATTATGAGGATTTTTTTTTTTTTAAGTGATCTAATCCTTTTAAATCCTGGCTGTATGAAGAAGCCTGATTTTAAAAGTTTGATTTCTAGAAAGGAACATCATAAAATCTCATAATTTGACAATCTGATAATTAATTATAATTTTTATGCAAAACATTGAATTTAGTTTTTGTATGGAAACTATAAGTAAAACCGAGCAAATTAACTGAGCATATCCTGGAGAAGCCAGGGCACTTTTAAATGTTGACAGTGGGTGTCAAAATGGTTGAGGACTGGAGAGCAGCAGCTTAACAAGCATAAACAACATGGCGGTTTACTAAAAATTGCCGGATGTTAATGTCTCGTGTTGCTAATGTGTCTTTCATCAAAAATAGCTAACACCCAAATGGGATACACTCTTGGCAACCAAGTTTCTTATTTACAGCCATGAGACACCAAAACATTGCTGTGGTTATCAACATGACAACCATCACGGGTTCGAGATTCGTACACATAAAGTATTTAGGGCATGTGGAGCTGGTGAAGGGACAGTACGGATGGGGTTTGTGGAAGGATATTTAAAACCTGGTAAGTATGTATTTCTTATTTATTTATATATTTTGTAGATGCAGTATACGCATAGGCCTATGGTTGGCCTAATGTTGTAATTCTTTTTGCTGGTTGGTTTGGTTTACAGAAGCGTTTTTAAAAAGTATTTACAGTGGAAATGAATGGGAATAATAGTTCTACCCCGATTATCGAAAAGCCGATGAGCTTATTTTGATAAATACCACACATTTGTAGCCTCCTTTGCTGAAATGTTGAGCCTCTGGGTCTCCGCTGTCAAGCTGTGGCCGTCACTCATTCCTTGAATCGTCATTGTACTCTTTGTCTAATAAAAATGACCGCACTATTGTTCTGAAGAGGAGCGGATGGATTTTTCCTTGTGCTTTCAACTTCAGTTTCTTTAAAAAGACATGTGTACTATCGTAAAACGTATGACAGATGTATGGAATAATTCGGCGTCTGTGTTTGATGAGCCCGTGTGTTACCAGCATTAATCAAGGTGTGTGGAAGTTGTCCAGTGATGCCCATCACTCTCAATTACTCTTCATTGAAATGCTGTGACAAAGCTCAAGCATACGATTAAAGGCCTTATGCCCGCTGTCGGCAAAGAACAGAACGCTGGCAAAGTCAATAACATTCAAGCGGCCTGGCATTAAAAAAACAGTTCCTATTTTAGGCCAACAGCTGAGTTTAGAGCAGAGCTCGTCATAAAGGTGACACGGGTCAGAACTTTCTTGTCGCCATCGGGGGAGAAACAGACGCTCTCAGATGATTAAACAACTGCCAGCCATTCGTTTGAGGGGGTGGCTGCATAAATATTCAATCGAAAGAGGTGACATGTGCGGCCATTCTTTTAAACCTGTTGACGAGCCCTTCTTAAATAGAATCAGATCAGCGCTGCTGATTACAAATTTTGACAAAAGCCGTCATGCTGACAGGGACAGGAGACTGTGGCTCGGCCACAGCCCCCCACAGCTGACCAGGCGACATGCTAACAACCCAGGACAACAAGGAGGTGATGACTGCTCTGAAAGCAAAATAGACCTGCTGGTACTCAGGCATGCCAACATCCCTCCCCACGTGCTCATCCTTTTTTTTTTTTTTTTTTTTTTTACTGCCTTGCATGGTGCTATCCACTCACAGACAAAGACTTAACAGCATTTGAAGATCTGGACATAACGCTGTAAATAGGGACGAGTGATGTAACTACAAATATAGTAATACAGAGTGAGCAAATCATGGTTTTCAAAGCCTATATAAGTATGAAGTAATAATAATAATGATGATAATTACTAAATTAAAAAAAATCAGCGTAAAGGCTCTCTGGTTTAATTTTTGAACACAAAGAAAACTACTATAAACATTAGTATTGTAATTGTTGTTTTAGTATAAAAAACTGTTAACTTATTATTATAATAATAATAATAATAATAATAAATATTACATTTTCATGCATCAACTATTATATAATTAAAAAAATGAAAGATTTTATTGTGTAGTAGTAGTGATTTATTATTATATGTTTTTGGAATAAAAGCGCTCGGGTTTAATATATGAACACAAAGAAAACAAATGTTTGTACTGTAATTGTTGTGTTAGTATATAAAATATTAGTATTATTACATTATTTTCTTATAATAGATGTTAACTATTTATAATTATTATATTAATATAATTAAATATTTTATTGTTCAGTAGTCCCCGTTTTTTTTTTTTTATAGGTTTAATCTTTATTATAATAATAATAATAATAATAGATGTGGTTTTTATTAAATAATGCACATATAGTTTAAGGCCGGTAAAAAAAATAACCCAAAAAACGTTAGATTTTCTGGTCATTGGCAGATGTGGCAAAATGTTTTTAGGACCTATATATTATAATAATAATGTTAAATCTCACAATCTATCATTTTATTTAACTTTAAGTCAATGTTTTTTGCTCTAAAATGACACTTTTATACCGTAATACTAGTCTAACACACATTATATGACACCATATAATAGTCATTGTTGCCAAATTGATTGAGAAGGCTTTAAAAACATTAATTTAAAGTGAAATGTAAAATAATCACACTTTTTATCTTCAAATAAAAAAGTGTTGATATTAATTGTGATTTTATATTACCTATCAATAATGATCAGCATTGATACTGCAGTGTTTATCTAAAACATTTTAATATTATAAATGGCTTCTGTAATATTAAAAAGAGAAAATGTTTTTGAGTAATTATTAAAAGAAAATGTTGAACTGCGCTTGAATGAATTCTTTACAATGAATAATTTGGACTGATTAACACTGAGCTGACTTTTCATTTTATATGTAGCACTCTTTATGAATTCATTTTAAATCTCTTGATTATAGCATGAAACAATGACGTGAAATTGACAATACCGAGACTAAACTTAAATAGCTCAACTGAAAGAGCATGTCCGAAGTCATGGTTAATAAAGGTCACATGTGAAACACACACAAAAAAGGCACATCTACCAAATGCACATATGTTTAGGACCAGTCCATCTTGGTGGTTGTGTTTTGACTGACATGGCCGTTCTGTCACGTCTCTGCCCCCCCCCCCCGTTGAGCTGCTCCGGTATGTACAGGTCAGTCTTTAGCCATCTCAGTTATGCACATAAGCCCGTGTTGGTTTTAAACGGTAAAAATTCCTGCTAAACTGGCAGTGCTGGCGGTGGTTATGAGTGATGAAATCTTGACCCTGAATTTAGGACCTGGGAACATGCACTGAGTCGCTGTGTCTTGTTTCTTTTTCTCTTTAGAGAGGGCTGAGGGAGGGCACTGTGGGCTGAACTTGTGAACCAGTCGGCTCCCTTGTTACTGTTTAGTCAAGTTTAGGTTGGGCTAATCCTGGGCTCAATGCACAGATTCCAAACTCAACAGCACAGATATATGGGTCTGCTCTCAATATAGCAAGCCAATAAACAACACTCCTCTTTTTGCGGAGTTGGGGTATTTGTGAGGACCGAGCAATGTAGAAATAAACAACACTACTCAATAGTGATATTTTATTGGGATGGAATCTCTTAATTGTTGTTTTAATCTTATTCATTAACAAAGGAATATCATTTCAGTTAAGTTGAATCAATTAGGTTGATCAACAGATCACTATAAGGCAAGGAAGAGATGTTATTTGTTTTTGAGATGGAAAGTTGGATCTAAATGTTAGTATTATTAAATGGTTTATCTTATGTAAAAGAAGAAACACAAGGAAATGATCAACCAATGGTAAAAGTATATTCATCAGGTCTCCATTACTTCTGCCTGTAATTAGCCATCTCTTTGCCAACGCTCTTTTGGCCATTTTCTTTTAAGGTGACAAAGGGGATAGCCAATTGTTTTTCTGTTTATCAGAGGTGACATGACCATTGGCGCAAGTGGGCGAGGAGGCCCACTGTTGCCATAGCTAAATATACATCCCTGACAGCTTCATAATGGGTTCCAGGAAGTTCAGTTGAAAATAAAAACAAAGCAACATTTCTAGCTGATTGGTTTTGAAAGGCCGTTTTTCCTTGCTGAATGGGAAAAATGTGGACTTCAGCATTCCATGGCAGTGATGCCAGTCGGATTGGATAGGCGCAGCCTTGCGTGTGCAGAACGAACGGGCCGAGATGGAGACGCAACGGACTGCAAAAACTCGATTTACAGGAGTTCTGTCACAAGTGTAAAAAAAAAAAAAAAAACAACATCATAAATGCAATGAATTGATGAGTTCATTATTCACAATTCTCATTTACATAATTCATACAAAGAGCAAATAAAATATTCTACCTTGAGTCAATGAATTGTTGTGAGGTCAATAAATCCATATCAATGTCATATGTTTATCTCGGGACTGTCTAAAAAAAACTGAGCTAGTTGACAAGTGTGAAAGGGAATGAGGGTCTCAATTATGCACTTAAAAACTAAGCCTAGCAAAGCCCGTAATGTAAGCAACATTGTGTCAAGTTTAGTCTGAAACCTTCTGAGCATTGTTGGCATGTGGATTCTGATAGCGTTCAAGCTAACTTTTTCCAATCTGACTTTATTCAGACAATTAGCTTTTTCTTTTTTTTGTTGTTCATTTTACATAACATTTTTGCATTCACAAACTGTATGAAGTGAATCCAGCAGTACACACGTTGCAAATGTATATAACCAGGATGTTTATGCAGGATGTCAAATCGGACATTCAAGACTCACTCATTCGTATTTATTGAAAGGCGAAGAGAAACCAGTTTGTGTAATGTTTTGGTAGGAAACTTAAACTTAGTCTAAATTTAAATGCTATTAGACATTTTTACTTAGAAAATACTTTAAAAGACATTTTTAAAAGACAAGGTCTCGTCCAAAAGAATCTTAAAAATCTTTATTACTGCTATTGTTGTTACTTGTATGTTTTTATGTAGTGATTGTTATATTATTGTATATGGTGTTTTGAAATGATGCTGTTATTGTTACTGTTGAATATCATGAATGTTGCCATTGTTACTGATATCGCATTTAAACATAATAAACATAAATGCATGCATGAGTTTGTTTTCTGTATTCAAGATCTCATGGTCAGACAGAAAATAGTTTGATCCAAGGCTGGAAAAGTTATTGAAATTGGTGAAATCATAAAAGTAATTTCTATTTTAAATGTACAAACAGTTGTTTGAACATAGTGATGCATATTTATTTATTTATTTTTGGTGAATAGTTATTTTATTATACGCCAAGTTATGTTACGTTGCATTACTTTAAAATGGTCTGACTGATTTATTTCTGAATTAGCCTGGCTCAGAAGTGTCCAAACCCTTGTTTAGTATTCACAAATGACTGGAAAGGTCATGGAAACTTCCTGAAAATTTGTGTCCAAAGTGCTGTTGCACTTTTGTTAGCAGTTTTAAAAATATATTTGTTTATTTTAAACAAAATGTGTCGGGTCAGTAAACATTTTGTTGAGTATATTAGTGATTTTGTAAAGAGAGTTGGTTTGTGACTAGGAGGGCATGACCGATTGCTTGCGTAATGCATAGTCTCTTCTTGCTCTCCATTTGTTCAAAACGTTCTCATGTGAAAACGGAGCTTGAATGTTTACAAACACCTATCTTGCTGTTGCTATCTAGGAAGAATTTTGTCATGAATTCATAAAGATAATGCACTCCCTGGCCAGGGGCCCATGTGCTCAGCTGTCCCACATTACCACACAGTATGGTGGAAGAGCCACTTAACGCTGCACGGTTTAAAATTACCGCACTGCTGGCAAACGGCTGCAGTATTCTGGTCCACCACCACTTCTGTAAATTGTGTTTGTATTTCTTTTTTGCTTCTCCGGTTTGGGGTAAATTATGTGCTGAGAGATGTTTTGTGACAAACAGCAAGCCCCAGGGAAGTGCACTTTAGACATCACTAGGAAAGGTTGAGATGGGATGGGAATTTGGCTTGAGTACTTTCGCTCTTCAAACTCTCAGCCTGTGAATGGAAACTAAGAGGGAGTTGAGGCCGTGCACGAGTCTTCAAGTCCTTCCGTAATTTTTCTTCCCCCGGAACGGCTCTCCTAGCTTTGTGTGTGTGTCTCGGTGCATGCCGTTTTGTTTTGAGAGCGACGGTAGTTGAACCGGTCGTAGCTGATGTCAGTCTCGGCCTGTGGAAAGCACATTGCGGTCTCTCACCCCTCTTTCCATGCTGGGCTGCTTACAGTACTGCAGACATGCTGACCCACAGGGGAGTAATTTATGACAGTTGTCGCCTTGGTCTGCTAAGCTGCGCTGGGCATTGCCCGCCACTCTCAGCATAGCATTTCAATATCCCGCTGGGAGTACACCCGATAGGCTTTAATGTTTGCCCACTGTGGAGACCCTGTGGTATCACTGCACAGAAATGTGGTCCCCGACCCTGTGTTGTTCAAAGTCACCAGCTGTTACCATGGAGAGAGATACTGGCACTAACAGACGTTCAGTTCCTTTGGTCTTGGTGGATGATTACACTCTGATTGTTCCTGACAATTTGCTTTTGTTTTTCCAGTATTACCGTTTCAGTGCAGTGTAGCCAGTACTTTTTCTTTTCTTTCTTTTTTTTTTATGGAATTTTGTTAACATTTCTATTTATTTATAAAAAAAAAACTCAGATTTTTTTTTCTGGCCGTATAAAAAAAATTGTAAATATAAGTTCAAATGGTGTTTTTATTTATTTATTTTTTCTTTTGTTCTTTGGTTTTGTGTTTTTGTTGTTCTTATTTTTTTGTTTTGTTTTATTTATTTTGTCTTTATGCATTTTGCTTTTGTTTTGTTTGTTTTATTTGCTTTGGTTTTGTTCAGTTCGGTTTGAAAACTGTTTGTGAATCAGATTTGCTGCTTTGTTTGTTGTAGTGGTAAAGTCAACTACAAAGATGTCTATTTAATGCATTATTTCATGGCTTGCCATTAGGGCTGTGCAATTAATCGCAATCGCATAAAAATCGCAATTTAAGCACATGTAATTTCTAAATCGCATAAGGCTGCAATTTTTTCTATTCATTTATTTAGATTTTTATTCAGAATTTTTTATTCAGAAACGGCACAAAGAAATTACCAATCATATGTGCA
>JAUCMS010000022.1:3629641-3650879 GCA_032357445.1 Enteromius radiatus | reverse complement strand
AGCTAATAAATCATTGCACAAAATGCCTTGTTTCACGTTGACCTGTATTTAACCCTGCATTAGAAATAAAAATCACATACATTTATTTTAAATATGCAGCAGTTTTACCTTTTAAACAAAATTGAATTTGTGTGTGTTTTTTGTATTGGATAAACCATGGCTATATTATCTGAATAACCTATGACTATCTATTTATAATATATAATGTAAACCTATAACCAAAATATTTTCTTGTCAACTTCTGATTAACTATTTTGATCAACTTCAGTTGATACTACTGTATATAAAACTTTTTCAGAGGCCCAATCTGAGCAAACATTTGCTGCAGTTACTGATATTTATTCTGATTATAAACAATTTAGCAGACTACGTACATAAAATGTAAATATCAGTTGTCACTCTGTCTCTCATAAGGTCTTAAGATTATATTAAAATGCTTAGTTTATGATCAGAGATGTGTAGTTTTTATTGTGGAGGGCAAAACATATAATGCAGTGCAATACAATACAGTGTTTGTTAAGAGATGTGCAAGTAAACGCTTCTCAAAAGTCTGATGGGTCACATCTGCTACACACAAATGCAATATGATATAAAAGGCATTAATAATAAAGTAAACCTGAATTAGTTCAGAATCTTGAAATATGATAACATTGTGTTGTTTTCTTGTAGAATAACAACAAAAAGACAAGACTTGAAATAGCACATTTTTATAATTCTAATATAAGAGCATTTATTTGTTAAACCTGTGTAAATAAACCATGTGATTGAAGGCAGAGAGAAGATTATATGCTAAAGGTTTGTTCAGAAGCCTCAAAAATTTGTGCATCAAATGTTATACAGTAGGCTTTATAGCATTACTAAAAATACATGTATCAATAGTGGCGAAGACCAGAAAAGTACTACTCTTACTCTGTTTCTAAAAAACGGTGTCGTTGCATCCTTAATGATGAGAGAGAGGCTTTAATTTTCCCAGCAGCTGTTGCTTCAGCGGGCTCGCAGCAGAGTCCTCCCACCCCGGCCAGTTCAGTCATTTTCATTAATGCTAAATCCTACATCCTACACAGCTGCTTTAAACAAGAGCTTTTGGAAACAGAGTTGTAATAAGATACCCAGCTCTACCTAGGTGAATAAGAAACAGCCCTCTCTTTACCCGCTCCCTGGCTCTACCTTTCTGTCCTGTTGCATCTTTTGCATTTGTATGCACACATGTGTCATGAAATTATTCTTAGCAACTGAATAATTTGTCCTGTTAGCCGAAAATAGTAACTGATTTGTGTCTCGTTCGTGCGTTTATGTCAGTAGGTTGAATTGCCCTCCTCTGACCTAGAGATTTCTCTTCTGTCATTCCAGATCTTTCCGATGTGGAACCCAACGTGTTTCTGAGACCTTTTCTGGAGGTGGTCCGCTCAGAGGACACAACTGGACCAATCACAGGCCTCGCACTCACATCGGTCAACAAGTTTTTGTCATATGGCCTGATAGGTACGTTTTTATTATAGATGATAAACAATGCCTGCTGTTTATTCTCAAATGTACTTGAGCCCGATTATGAATACATTTGAAATACTACACTATACAATACATGACTTGTTAAAAAGTTTGGGGTCAGTAAGATTTTATTTATTAGAAAAATGAAGGATACAGAGAATTGTTCAGAAGTGACAGTAATGTTACAAACGATTTCTATTTTAAATAAACGCTGTTCTTTAAAAAATACTATTCCTCAGATAATCATGAAAAATATAAAGAATATGCCACAGCGCAACCATTTTCTACATGAAAAACAATGTTTAGTTGTTTTTCTAATCTATTTTGTTTGTAGTGATATTTTTTGCAGTATTTTTGTTTCTCATTTTTGATCAAATAAATGCAAACATTTAAAAAAATCTTTCAGACCCCAAATTTATGGTAGTTTTAATACACGTTAGCCTAAATATTGATAACTTTAAATTAAAAAATTTACTCTTTATTTTTCACTTTCAAACCTGTCTGAATTTTTCATCTGTGAAGCACTAAAGAAAAGTTTAGCAGCTGTTTCATGCACTGAAAATGATGACTAGGGGCTGTCAAGAATATAAAAATTGTTATATTTATTCACATGCATCGTAACAATCGTGATTTTCCACATTTGAATCTTCAGAAACAACATGAGGATTTTTGATGTAATGAGTTTTTTAATCCCTTTAATTACTTTATTTTAATTTTTTTTATTTTTTACACGCTTTAATTCATTAATTCCAAATTCTGCAGAGTGTAGCTCATTGGTCAGTGTTGACGACACGTTTTCATATTACCGAGTGCACTTCTCAGCGGTGAAGTCCTGATGTAACTTGACCAGAGTCACTGTTCCTGATGGGTGGACTGTATTTTCTCACTGACGCAGGAGAGTTTGTTTTTCAGCAGTTGTGATCGGCACAGAGTGTCCTCTTCCTTGTTAGGGAAATATGGCTAAATGCTGCCAAAGTGTGAAAGCAGCACCCTGTTCAAGATACAAGCCGTCTCTAATTTAAAAAAAAAAAAAAAAAAAAAATCTGTGTCTGCAGTTATCAAGCAGCTGTATGCTTTGCACAACTAAGAGATGATTTTGCAAACCAGTAACCAGTAATATAGCACGGTTCCAGAATCGACAGATTTCTGAGATATTTTGTCCATTTGATTTTCCTACATTGCACATTGAATAAAGATCTAATTTAAACCTAAAAATAAGCAAGCGGTTCAGGGTTTAGAAAAATGAAAAGTTATGGCTCAAAACACAAGAAGGGGTAGTTCACTCAAAAATTCAAATTCTGTCTTTAATTACTGACCTTCATTCATCTTCAGAACACAAATAAAGATATTTTGATGAAATCTGAGAGCTTTCTGCATAGACAGCAACACAATGTGCCCCGACATGATTTTTTCAAATGAGTAAATCTGTTACACTGAGGAAAAAAAAATTGACTCTGATATGGAAAAGAAAGTAAAAAGATAAATAAAATAAGTAAATAATAAATAAATTAGGCAATAAAAAAAAACTGAACTTAGTTTCACCCCAAGTTAATCGTACAGATTTCTATTGGAATGCAAACCCCAGATGCAGCATTGTTCCTAATCTGCCATGATGCCAGCATCTCATCAGGAAGGGTTACTATGGCAACCTGCACTCCAAGCCTTGTCTCTCTTTATACATCTAGTATAAGGCAAACGTCACGCATGCATACATTTCCTACAGTACAAATGAAGCCGTGCTCTCAAAACAGTACACAGCAGAACCACACCTGCTATAAATATAGCATTTTTTGAAAGCAATTATGCATGCTTAATTTTTAAAAATTTGTATTGTCTTCATTTTTTTCAGATTAGGAAAATACTATATAAACTAAAAAGTTTTGTTTATTTTCCAGTGTCTTTTTTTTCCCAGCAGAGCTACTCTCTCGTACACATTTATTTTTCTTCCCTCTCTCACACTCGCAGAGCTGTGCTAATCCCAGGTGAGCACTCCTGACGAGCGTGACATATTAATGCACTCGTATGAGTGTGTGATTAAATGACCTTTAGGTATGTGAGAGGTTGTGTGCTGACTGATGGGTTATGCTCATTCAGACTGCACTAATCTGCCATGAAGAGTGACATTATCATTACTCCCAATTAGCATTCCATAGACATACAGTACAGCCACACGCTATAGGCCTTACATTAACAGCTCTGATTGATTCACAACTTTCTCTCATACATGGCTCTTAACTTTGGATGTTGGTTATAGACTGCAGATCTTTCAGGGATTTTTTTTGTATAGTTTGTGTGGATGAGAAGCTGAAGAGTAACTTTATACTCCTGGAAACCAGCAAAAAAGTGTTTTTGACAAATGTATTTTTGGTTATATTTATTTACAACACTAATGATCATGAATGTGATGTGTGGACTCTCGCTCTCTCTCGCTATTATCCATATTATATTTTAATACTTTATGTATTTGTTTGTTTACAATTTTAAAATCTTTCTTTTTTTTATTTTATTATTGTATATCACCTATAGAGGACATTGGGACAGTTATTGTTGTTTTTAGTTTTCTGAACACTGAAATCATAATATCTAAATATACATGAACCAAAGTATGCATGTATGAAATGTGTTTTTAATGAAAAAATATTAGTTTACATAATGTTTTACTCCTAATTTTTATATGGATTTTTTTAAAGGTATTTATTCTTTTTGTTTCGTTTTGTTTTGTTGGTTTATCTCCTTTACTTGAAACATTCTGTAATGGCTTGCTCAGATGTATAATTTAAAATTTAAAATGTGAAAATTAGGTTTTCCTGTCCAAACCCTTAAACATTTGATTTCTCTTGAAAGACCGGGGAGTCTTCTGTAAGATGCATGCATAGTCCTGACAAAACCCAAACGTCCTCTTCAGTGGACAGAAGTGAGCTGCTGGTCCCGTGAGGTTACTGAAGTGTCTTTGGAGAGCGACTGTTCAACTCACTGTCACAACAATACAGAGACAGAATACTGCCATCTATTGGCCAGACACATGAATACAGTGATCCTTGATGCATTTTGTGTCGGTCCCCGTAGAGAACTCATAGATAGTCCTACATTATCACATTAAAGTTGTGACCAGCTCTCATTTTGGTTATCAAAGGATCGAACTGAACACTTCTGTTGAAGCTGGAGTATTTTATATATTCTCACCAAGAGTCACAACATCTGATTTTTATCAGTCAGACACACTAGGCCTGTCCTGCTGTTGGTGTACAGTGAGAGCTGAGCTCTTACAGCACACTGGGGGGTCTGACTGTCACCAAACGCACCACACACGCACACCCCCTGTGAATTTGTTTGGCGAGGGCTAATTCCTCTCAATCTCAGGCCTGAGGTTGGTGAGCTCGGGGGGACGGCCTTATTGACAGATATCCAGATCCCGCTTTTTCCCACTCTCCCTTTCCCACTCTTCTTTTTCCCAGGCCGGTACTCAAACCGAAGGCTCACTTACACAGCCACTTATCCCTCTAAAAACTTCAGCAGCCACACACACACACTCCAATGTATGTGGAGTGTTTAGTAAAGTGCTTTTCAGATCATAGCTACTAAAATTTGGGACAGTTTTTTTTTTTTTTTTAAGTTGCATAATTTGTGACATGATACGCCAGATTTCAAGCAGATCAAAAATGGACATAAGCTATTTTTTGCCTGATTAGTGCTCATGCACGCATGGTTTAAGGGTTAACACAGGCTCACTTTTCTGTGATGAGCAGTTCTTTCACTTAAGGGACACCCTGGTGTCTGAATGTACTTTTACTTAACCTTTTAGTAAACGACAGCTGTTTGAACCTCTTTGATACTCTCATACACATGCACAAAGACCCTCCAGCTCCACCCAGACTTCAGTTATTTCAACAATGACTCTCCCGCTTGGCTGTGTAGACCGTGCCAAGTGAGGATTAGTATTTTAGATGACTTCTGATGTTGTGCTGAATAGACTGTGGCTCTTGTTTCCGTGGAGATGAGCTGTTTGGAAGGGGGTCCCATGTTTATTGTGAGCCTGCCTCTTCATTGCTGTTCAGTTCACTCATACATTTTCATTCGAAATTTAGTTGCACAGTCATTGTGCCACATCAGCACGTTATTTAACTCTGTAAACAGTCATTTGTAAAAAGAAAAAAATAAGCAAAGATAATGGTGTTTAAAACCATTTAAATGCTTATTCATAAAACAGAAATGATCCATAATCAATGTTTTGAGCAAGTGCATAACCAGCCAGTGTTCAAAACTATCACCTTACCTTAGCCCGATTCACAACAGGAAGCTTATAATGTTTTCTAATTTGAGTCTTACTTGTAGGTTTTCAAGTGAAAACGGGAAATTTGAGCATGCCGCTGTGTCTTTACATTAGTAATTGCAAGTTGTCCCGGCTAATAGGATATATCTCATCTGAGAATCCTGCAGGTGTTGGATGATAGATAGCAGCTGAAATCATTAAACTTGTAATTTTCATGGCAGATTGTAACCCAGAAAGCATTGTGCTTATGAAACACGCATGGCTGAAATTAGATTATAACCCAGTTTTAAATGTGCAATGTGAAATGTTACGATAACACAAGTTTTGCATTTTAAAGAGGAAGAATAATAATTAGCTTTTTGTGTTGAAAGAATTTCTTATTATGAAAGTGACATGACAATTAGAGATTGGACTGTACAGAAATTACAATCTACATGTCACCCTAATACACTCTGCATAAACCTAGTCATATTGTGTAATGTTGTTAACATGAACAATTTTACAGACAAAGTTTGAGAAGAATTTGCATGGTTTGATGTGATATGAGCTAACCAACAATCATTAGATGAGTTTTTTTTGCTACAAAAAGTAGCAGATTGTTACTTGTTTATATGATGATATTCAATGGGCATTTTTATTTGGATCATATATTTCAAATATATAGATATGGCTCCATGTATAAACTGAGGAGCCATGCTCAACCCACAGAACTCACATAAAGACAATAATTCAGAAGAAGCGAAACTATTGGACTGCAGCTTTAAATATTTAGTTAATATAATATGTTGTTCCTAATTAAATTTTATATGGGAAAAATGTGTGTTCTCAATTTAATATATATTTTAAATTATTAATAATTTTTTATTAATTAATACAATATTAATGTGTTTTCAAGAAATCTTAATACAATGTAAAAAATATAATAAGAAGAATAGTATCTTTATTTTTTTTATTAATTAGTTTCTCTGTAGTCTCTCCTCCAATGTAAGTCTTTTGATCATTTCTTTTAAGAACAAATAACACATACTCCAGTCTTTTGAATTATAGTGTATATAATAAAATATAGTATAGTATGTTATATATTGTAACTGTATAGTATTTCAATGCACATTATTTAATAGTTTTGTATTCATTTATTTAATATTCTGTCTCCGAACAGACTCTTATAGTAAAGCTTGACAACACTAAAAGGGGCGGGCTTATCAGAAGGTCAACACCACACAAGCTCCTCCTCCATATCTGACACCGTTTTGCATAACGGTGATGGAAATGAACCTGGCTTCACCAGTATATTGCCCTCCTGTTTAATCATTGGGCAATTATTAAAGAGTTGGGTGATTTGAAGCCCTTCTCCAGACCTTAATAACTATCTGGGTTCTCACTCAGAGTTCAGAGTAAAGGCTGTCCTGTGTGTGTGTGTGTCTGTCTCTCTCTTTCTGTGTGTTATTTGCCTGCTAATAAGTGGAATGCACTCTTGTGTCAAGGCTTTACCTGCAGTCACAGCCCCAGCCTCCTCCCCAGGCAGCCTGTGCTTATTAGTTAATGAAATGCTCTTTAAAGGCGATGGGAAAGAAAAAGCCGCCTGGCTCCAGCCTGCTATCTGGCCCTGCTTGGGTTTCAAAACATCGTTGCCTAGACAGCCAATTTAGCAGGCCGTCCACAAAAGCGTACACATCTGGTGATTAGATGTCAGATGGCTGTTCGGCGCTCTTCACATGGAGCGTGGTCAGTTGATAGCGATGTGGGGGTTGAACCGGTGACCAGGTTAATTGTGTAAGATTAGTCATGTAACCGTGGTCATGTCATTATGACCCCCGTACAGCTTATCTGGCTGAGAATCAGGAACATTAATGAGAGAGTGAGGGGGAATATATTAAAATATTTTTAGTTTGTTTTAAATCGCACCGTCTCTGTCCTCCACAGATGCCAATCATGAAGGGGCAGCAGAGGGCATCGAGAACATGGCCGACGCAGTCACACATGCAAGATTTGTGGGCACCGACCCTGCCAGCGATGAGGTGGTGCTGATGAAAATCCTCCAGGTAATGCTCTAGAACACAATCACATTAGATCTCTTACGTATTTGTGTGGTAGGACCAACTTTTTGTTTTTTGTAATAAAAATGTTTTCAATAATAATATTCATTATAAATATATCAAAATACATATTAAATCATTATTTGTTTTTAAATGCATGTATGGCTTGGTTTTCTCTGTCTTTTTTGACTTGAAGTCACTTTACCAAGGCTGCATTTATTTGATCAAAAATACAGTAAAAAATATTTTAAATATAATATTAGTTTAAAATACAGTAACTCATTTTTATATACACTAGTCAACATTTGAATCTCAAATTTTATTTAAAAATATAGTACGATCGCAAATCATAATACATTTTTCAGCATCATTGCTTATTTTTGTATAAACCATAATGCATTTTTTTTTTCAAGATTCTTTGATCAGTGGAAAAATAATAATGATTCAAAGTAATAATATTTATTTGAAATAGAAATCTGTAGTAACATTATAAATGTCTCATAAATCTATTATACTGTATATAAACATCAGTGTGTGTGTGTATATATATATATATATAACACATTATATTTGTACTTATGAAATAAAATTGCAACACATTATAATGCAAAAGGGGAATAAGATTTATTTGATTAAACCAGTGCTACATATTAATCTGAAATGCTTCCAGATAAGTGGCTTTTAATTTATAAGTATGTTGTTGTTATTATTTTTTAAATCATTATTCTATTGTTATTTCCAGGTTTTAAGGACTTTGCTGCTGACTCCCGTCGGAGCCCATCTGACCAATGAGTCTGTCTGTGAGATCATGCAGTCCTGTTTCCGTATATGCTTTGAAATGAGATTAAGTGGTAAGTGAAATTAAATCTTGATTTTTCGTTGTGCTTTTCTGCATCATCTCAGCTAGGAGAGAGTGGCTCTTGCAATGCCAAGGACAGGAGTTTGATCCCCAGGGGAAAACGTATGCCTAAAGTGCATTGTAAATAGCTTTGTATAAAATCTAAGCGTTGTTCCTGAATCTTGAACTGCTCAATATGTGAATCTGCCTCCTGTGCTCTCAGGACTATGATAAACCCCTGCTCTAATCCTGACCAAACAGAGTCTGGACTCTGAGCCCCCGAGGTGCTGCTCTTGTCCTCTGGACTAACATTTCCTTTTCTTTCTCTCTCTCTTTTTTTTTTTGCTCTTTTCTCATCACAGAGCTGCTGAGAAAGTCAGCTGAGCACACGCTGGTGGACATGGTGCAGCTGCTCTTCTCCAGGTAACCTAGAGAGAGAATGGAAGAGGGGATGTAGAGATGGGGATAAGGAAAAGAATCGTGTTCTTGCTGTTCACATAATCAAACCGAACCTGAGACCAAACACAACAGGAACTGGGTCTGTCTTTGTAACGGGCTCTGGTTTCACTCTCAGGCCTCTTTCAATTACCTCCGGAGGTTTCCGACTTCCCCCTCACACGCAGACAGGGACAGGTGAAAGCATCAGTCTCTGACAAAGCAAAGCATGGCTAATTACTAGGCCCACACAGAATCTGTTACGCCAGACCACAGTGTATGGGGGGGGAAACATAAAAATTGCTTAATAGTCCTCTTTAATGGTTATGCCATCAGTAAGATTTTTAAACATTTTTGGTAGTCTCTTATGCTCACAAAGGCTGCATTTATGTCATCAAAAATACTAAAAATCTGCAATATTGTATTAGAAATTAACTGCATTCTGTTAGTATGATGCAAAGCTGAATTTTTAGCTATAATTTCCCCGGTCTTCAGTGTCACATGATAATATGCTGATTTACTGTGTTAAAAAACGTTTCTAATTATTATTCATGTTGAAATAGGATTTTAAACAATGTACAAGTCTTTGTCACTTGGTTAATTTTATAAATATTTTTTTTTAATAAAATGTATATATATAATAATTTTACTTTGTTTTTTAAAAAATAAATTAATTTAAACCTTACTGCCCCCAAATGTTGAATTAAATTGCATATATTTAATTAAATTAATTAATTCTTAATATGTCCAAAAGAAAAAGCCACAAATAGGAGTGTAGTAAACGAATTCTGCTTAATTTAACAGCCGTTCCCTTAAAATCAGTGTGGAAAAAGTTAACCATCTGGGCCTACTTTAGAGCCTTAAATTATTCATGATATCATTTGTCTATGTTAGAATATTAAGAATATTAAATTCCAAGGTGATATTCAAACGCTGCTTGTTCCTGTTAAATCTTCTTACAAGTTCTTAGCCGTAAATGTCCAGATATAAGTATTAAATGCAGATATAGTTCACTGACATCATTATATACTTGAAATTTTAAATTTTAGTTCATATCTAACATGCATTTCTATGATTGTGGTGTAATTGTGAGCAGAAGCCCTTAGTGTTCTGGTGCAGGTCATAGTGTACTGCTGCTCTAATGCAGTAACATGATTATGGGGTGGCATTTATCAGAGGTGCGTATCCACTCGCATTAGACTTCCAGTCACATCCCGCACAGACGAGAGGATGAGACCGCGGAGCACATCTCACTCTACCCATCTGCATACAGATTAGGGACACACACATACACACACTCACACATATGTACGCGCAACAAAGACATAATGACAAAATTTGGTCTCTTAGGAAATGCTTAATCAAAAAAAGAACAGATCGTATTTTTTTTTGTATTGAAATGAAGCGTCTGAATAATATAAGTGTGTTTTGACCCGGTTTTCAAACCATGTAAACATCCTCTGTTTGTTTTTATAATTTCACACACTGTAAACGTCCTTCAGATGAGTAGCATTCATTAATAATTTTTAATTATAGCTGATAACACCTTTTTAATCTCAGAAATGCACACACACACACAAACTCACAACCTGAGTTTGCCGCTCCCATTGTGCATGTTCTTATTGCCCAGACCCTCTTGTCCACGTCGCCTTCACAATGAGGGTGTGAAAGGCCTTAATAATGAGTGTGTGTATTTCTGTGTGCCTAAGGGTAATAAGCAGTGAATGTAGTGTGTGTGTGTGTGTGTGGTCGAGAGAGAGCCAGAGTAATGAACAGCGGATCTTATTGAGTGCTCAGAAGGAGGCTTAAGCAGCCTGCTGAAAGCATTAGGGATGTTAATCTGTTGGACTCACAGATCATCCTATAATCAAGCCGGCAAGACAACACTCCATTAACGCGGAGCAGAGTTAACATCAGGAGCCGTCTCTCCCAGCCTGCCTGTGCGAGCGCTGACATCTCACTCATGGAAAAGCCGCGGTGTCCACACAATACGCACACATGCAGACAATGCCTTCCAGGCTGAGAACATCGTCCATCTAATTCAGCTAATGAACCAGCGCAGGGGGTCAAAAGTCACGCCCTGGGAACAGAGATGCTGACTCTGCGGACTTATTGTCTCTCCTCCGATTTGGTTTCAGAGAGGTTTCTTGGAATGATGAGTCTTTTGGAAACTAGATGTAGCTCGAATTTTACTTTTTATTTTACTATATCTGGAGCATTTCATTTTCAGATTTTTTTTTAATGCCAAAGCGCCCAGAAATTGACACAAACCCTTCTGTGGGACCCCATTTCTCGTATATTCTCATATACACCATATTTTCAAAATTGCATAGATGAAAAGTGGATATTTATATTGTGTGAGAAATATTATGATCATATTATATAATTATATTATAAAGAGAGATATTTTTTTAAATTAAGGGTAACATTTTATAATAAGTACATGCTATATATCATTAGTTAAGCATTAGTAAATAGTCAGTTCATCCTTTATAAAGCATTGTTCCAACATTAATAGTCATTTATCAAGTGTACAGTTGTAAGATTAAATTTTTTACACCTTGAAAAAATATTTCTGTGTTCTGTATCCCTCTGTGTTGTGTTTTTTTAACTCTTCTGTTTGGAAGATAAATTAGCCTTTATAAATGCTTTACAATGTGTAAATAGTCCTCACTTCAGATGAGCTCACAAAAACAGACATCTGGCAACTACTAAATGCTTTATAACTACCTGACTTAATCATGAATTACAGCAGGAACATATATTAATAAAGCATTTATTAACACAGCAACTATTATCATGTGTCTAAATGATAAGATTTCTTAATATAAATTTAAATAATTTATTAATCGTTTACTTAGACTTTCTAAATGATCTTATTAAACACTGACAATAATTAATAAAGTATGAAAATACAATTATTAAACATGTTATATATGCTCAAGATTAAGGCGTTTATAGATGCACTTGTAAACTGTTTAATAATGCATAATAATGTTGGAACAATGGTTTATAAAGGATCAAATAAATGGATAAAGGGATTAATTATTGTTCCATCTAATCTCTAAAAAGTAAAACAGAAAATTCTAGTCAAGTAGTATTACATATTGTCTATTTGTTTTAGTTTAACCCAAATTTCTTAAGTTATTTTACATGTTTGTTGATAGCTATATATACATTTTCAAATTTTTTTTCTTTGCCCAGAAGAGAAAAAAAAAATCCACACACTCCCAAGCACTTTTTTATTTTGGTCAGATTTGTGTTTCGTCCTTGTTACAGTGTAATTATACATTTAAGTACAGAATAATATTAAGTACATGTACTTACTATATGGTTGAGGTTAGGATTAGGGTTACTTGCATGCAATTATACATACTTGTTGTTATATTAAGTACATTTTACAGGGAACAATGTTACTTTTGTTACCTCTTTATTTATGTATGTATTTATTTTTTCCGACCAGATGTGGTTCTGTATTTGTGCTAGCAGTAGTCTAAAAATGTCTCTATAACACTCATACTATAAAAAGTGGTGCAGTACCTCGCCGTAATATTGTAATATTTGTTTTTCAGATTGCCACAGTTCAAAGAGGAGGCCAAGAGTTACGTGGGCACTAACATGAAGAAGGTAAATATAAAATCCTCTCCGTTCTCCCTCCAGACCCTTTACACCTGTTTCCCATCTGCCTTCCTCATTTCTCATTTACTTTATGAGCTTTGTTACGTAGAGGTCTCCATACCCATAAGTGAGGTCAGTTGCTGTTGCATAATTATTATATCTGTGTGTGTGTGTGTGTGCCATCCATCCATCAGGTCAGGAGATGGAAAATAGTATATAGTGAGAGTTAACTGTTTTCCAGCCACAGTTGGTTCTGCAGTTGAAAGACCTTTGCTTGTTTTCATCTCAATTATTTAGGGATCAAAGACACTCTCTTCTCCTGTCTTTTCATACCTGATTTTTGTTGTTGAGTTCATCCTGTGCCCATTTGCCTGTTCCAACTCGCAGATCCCAGGCTGTATTCTGGACACACAGGATTTTATTTATGCAGATCAGCCTAGAAACACCAATCAGACGGGCTTAGAGAGGGTATAGCACATTTACATGCATTAAAACAGCAGTTTATTGGGTTGCAGCTAGTGCATTTATATACGCCGGGACGCATGGCTTCACATTTGAATGCATGGTGGGGAGATTCGCTAAGGAATTAAAGCAGCCGTTTTTCATAGCACCAAAAGATGTTTTCATCTTGTTTTTATAGGGATATTCTCCATCCGAAGCATTTCATTCCTTGTTTCAAGACAGAACTTTATATTATCTAACTTTAATTATTAAAGTTAGTTAATAATTAGCTCAAATGGAATAGATTTACTATTACTATTCACTGACAAGTATTTTGTGCTTTTGAAACAGGAGTTCATTATATATATATATATACATTTTCTGTACATTCCTAGTATTTTTGTCATACCAAATCATGCAGCCTTTAATAATTAAACGAATGAAAAAAAAAAAAAATTAAAGGTAAAAACTTTTGCTGTAAAGGATTCATTGTTTACATATGTGTGTGTGCTGTGTATAATTATATATAAATATATTATATTATATTATATAATTTTATATTATTATAATATTATATATAAATATAAACACATACAGTGTATACACTGCCCTCCAAAAGTTTGGAAACACCCTGGAAAAGTGAGGTTTTGGATGATGTCAACATAAATCCTCATCTTTCCTCATCTGGTGCAAATACATTCAAGTAACTTGACATGATCATTGAAGACAAGCAATAATAATTTTCATTTTGATTACCCCAATCATACGACCAACACCCAATTGAGCTACTATGGGAGGAACTGGACCATGATGTTCGTAAGAAGTGTCCAGCAAGTGTGAATCATCTTCGGGCAATCCTTCAGGAGGCTTGGAGTAAGATATCAAGTCAATGTTTGAATAAACTGACAGCTCGGATGTCCACATTATGCAGAGCTGTAAGAGCTGCTAATGCTGGATATTCTGATGAATTGAAAAAAAATTAAGTATACTCTTATCAGTGTGAAATGATCTCATATTAAAAAGGATTCATGTCATTGCCGATTGCCTTGTGGGCAGCGCACCGACATTCAGCACCGTTGCGCTTCGGGCATTGCGAGTCTCACTTTTCCAGGGCGTTTCCAAACTTTTGGAGGACAGTGTAAATTTGCATATACTGTGTGTGTGTATATATATATATATATATATATATATGTAATTTCAATATAAAGATATATTTCATATGTAAATATTTTTCTCAAATATTTACGTGTGTATATTTACATATATAAATTTATATACATACTAAATATGCATAGTACACACTTGTAACAAATTATTTTTTATGTAATTAATCATTTGATATAACAGTAGTAAAAAAAATAATATATATATATAGTTTCTGAGTGTGTCGTGCGAATGTGTTAAATTATTATTAATTTAAAATCTTAAGGGGTGTTTGAAGAAAATCTTTTGTCTGGCAAAAACTCGGGGAACCCCTGGTCTGTTGTAACTGACGTTGTGCCACAGATGCTGTCAATGAAGCTTAACTTGTTCAAGACCCATAGCATCCCTTCAAAAAAACACTAAAAAACAGCAATGCAAGTAGTGATTATTATGCATCGTTAAACAATGTTATTTGAATATGAAAATATTAAAGCTTGTAAATAATACTTCAAACAAGTATGAATTGAATTTAGAGAGATGTCTTTATTATAAAGAAAGAACATTAGATGAACAGTCATGGGTAAACAATGTAACATACCTGTAGTCTAGGTCCAGCTTTATACTTTATGCAAATACTGTGAGTTGAGGTGAAACCACATCAGGACTTCTATTTTCATATTTTCATTTTGGTTCCATCGTTTCATTTGAATGTTACTTTCCGTATTTGAATTTATATTCATTCGAGTGGTTTTTTTGTTTTATTCTTTAAAGACCAGAAATCCTATTTGACTGCCATTTTGCATGCTTTATGTGTTCCTGGTCTGTTTATTGCACCTATTATTTATTATCCTTGGTTAGTCTCCCCAATTAATAGGTGTTTGTTTGTAACACATGCTGAGGTGCTACTTCCCCCGTTTCCTCTCGGAGATGCATCAGGTTAATGTCGTTGAATGGGCGTGTTACTAAGTTCCTGATAATGAATGTGTGTGTGTGTGTTTGTGCATGGATGTCGATTTCTCCCATGTACACCCCATGCATGAAGTTTTATGTGCTCCCATGCATCTTCCTCTGAGCTTGTGACATGTCCATCACTAATCCCGGGGCCTGCCCCTTCTCTCCTGAGGCTTACAATATCTTATGGAAAAACAAACGAGTGCAGGTAAGGAAGAAGAGATCAGACTCACTTTAACCTTGTGCAACCCCCATGTTTTTAACCTGTGACAGTGTTTTGACATTATAACAGGTCCAGGTTGAAGTTCTTTGTTACATTTTTGGTCTCATGTTGAATGCAGTGTTTCTTGAAAGCTTGTGAAACAAGCTGAGACAAGCATTAGATGGTTATTTGATACTGTATTAGTTAGTTTATAATGTATTTTAATTAAACATGCATTTAACCGCATTCTTTTGCTAATGTGCATGACAAAAACAGACTGAAATGCTAGATAGTTTCCTGCACCACTAAAGAGGGGAATAATCTGGTTCTGAAAGTTATATCCCTATTCATTTTCTCCATAGGGGAGTTGCTTTTTAACTATAATGCTATAAAGACAGACTTACTGTGTACAGAGTTTTATTTAATTGATGGTATATGCTTTTGTTGGTGAATTCATGGTGAATAACTATGTTCCTCATGATTCTTTACAGAAATCATCAATCAGATGAATTTTATTTATGCACAGTATTATAATTATGTTGGTCAAAAATTATAATCTTCTCATTTGAGTCTTTTTTTTTTGTTTTTTTTCTATTGCACTTTCACAAGCATTAATCAAGAGAATAAATTATCTACTAATCTTATATATTATATTTATCATCTACACATTTACAGTATTTTACATGAAAAGCTGTAAGGAGGGTTTTCTAAAAAGCACTCTTTTCGTTAATTAAAATTGTTAGCTTTCTTCTATTGAAATGACACACTTTATGTTGTGGCGCGGATGTTGCGTAAGTGCATTTATTCAGCAGCCAGCGTGGAGAGAGCATGTACACAAGGTTGCCAGCTTGGAAAGATTAGTAAAACACTGGGCAGAAAATGTATCCATTTAAGAGAGAAGCTTTGATTGGGGAATTTAAACTCTTGACATCTGGCAACCACAAGCATAGAAGCTTGTGAAGGCTTGTTACTAATTCAGAAGAAAGGAAATGTCAAATAACCCAAGTTTTTTTTAGCATAAATAACCAGTGGGCAAATATTACAGATGATTATTTTAATTAAGAAAAATGGTGATCATGAATAAAATACAATTAATCATGCAGCCCTATTTTATGGGATTCTAGTTACAAATTAAAGCCTTTAATACCACGTTCTGTACTTTTGTCTTGTCTGATTTCATTATTTATTTGCTTTGAAGGCTTTTTAAAATTCCCTATAGGAGAATGAATGAGTTGTGAGTTTACTATCTGAAGTGAATGTAAAAAATACAGTAAAAGCATTATGCTGGCAAACTCTGTTTTCAGCTGTTATTACCACAGATTGGTGCATTTGTTACTGTAGAAACCTCAGTTAAAAATTATTTTGCTACTTGCGTAAATGCGGTTAATTATATTCTTTTTGTTTAAAATTTTAAACATTTGTCATTTCACAAAATGAATTAATGTGATTAACTTTTAGTTGCTTGTCATCCCTAAACAAATAATAATATCCTATATGTAAATCACATTAGTTATGCTGATTGCAAGTGAACACAATCACCTCAGTATACACTCAACATAGACCCAAAAGTTTTTTAATAGAATAACATGACTATGTGTGTGCTTATGCATCTTTTGGAGTGGTGGCATTGTTTTTTTTTTTATGGTAAATTGGGATGTCATGAGATTAGGTTTTTGTCTTGCGCTCCTGCCTGGTTCTTTGTTCAGTGAACTGCAGCATTTGCTTGATTTAACAAGTCTGTGTTTGTTTTGAAGCTAAAGATGAGAGCCGGGGGAATGAGCGAGTCGTCCAAGTGGAAGAAACAGAAGCGTTCTCCCCGCCCCCCTCGTCACATGGTTCGCAGTCCCTCAGGACAGATGGATACAGGCCAGTCCAGCACCCTCACCAACAACCTTTCAGGTATACCAACATGAGTCAGATTCAGCTAATGATCAAAGGTTTCTAAAGGAAGCCTCTTATGCTATCCAAGGCTGCATTTTCTCGATCACATTTACAGTAATATTGTAAAATAGTGGTATAATTTAAAATAATGCTAAAAACACAAGCATTTATTTGAAATAGAAATCCTTGTTTACAGTAAGGTGCCATTTGTTAACAGTAGTCAACTGCATCGGTTAATATGAATAAACAGTGATAAATTCTTCTAAAGCATTTATTTATCATAGTTCCTATTGATTTCAACATTTACAAGTGCTTTATTAAAATGAAAAATTGTATCTGTTAAGATGATTAAATGGATCTGAGCTAACAATGAACAGCTGTATTTTTTTACAAATTTGTAAATAATGTTATGAAAGATGAATAAATATAGTAACAAATGTTAATGCTAACAAATTAGACCTTGTTGTAAAGTGTTACCAAGATCTTTTGTAACATTATTAATGTCTGTACTGTCATTTTTGGTCAATTTAATGCATCCATGCTGAATAAAAACATTATTTTTTTTCTTACAAAAAATACCCCAAACTTACAGTGGTGTGTATGTACCAATACTTAGTAATACGTATATCAATATCAATAACACTTCATATTATGGTCTCTTAACTAATTGCTTATTAGCATAATCCTAAACTGAATAACTACCTTGCTAACTATTAATAAGCAGCAAATTAAAAATGTATTAAGAGAAAAGTCATATTTAATGGTAAATGTGTTCCCTATTCTAAAGTGTTCCCAAAACATCTCACTCTCTTACTTGCAACAAGAAACAAGAAGCAATAATGAATTTCTTCACTAAAATGTATTTTGCCATCATAATCATCCTCTGAAGATCCAGATTTGATTCATCCTGTTTTGATGTTAGAAGCATGTCCTCATCCCATTGCGTTTATTTCAGGTGGAGTTCCTTTCATAGAGCAGCACAGTGGAGGTTCCTCTACTCTCCCTGGTTCAGACAGTGCAGCGTCCTCCATCTCCAGCCCCACCACTGACAGTGGCTTAGACACCGGCTCTAAAACCACATCGAAGGAAGACCTCACAGACCTGGACTCAACGGCCACCACTCCCATGACACCCTCCACAGAGCCAAGAAGACTGGAATCCCAGGTATCCCTCAGACCGCCACTAAAATATATCCAAGTGCATGTGTTCAGAGCTTGACGGTATGGTGTACTGTGTCATCAGTCTGAGGGCCGGGAAGTGGAGCGTGCCCAGTCGGCCTCAGTCGAGTCCATTCCTGAAGTTCTGGAAGACCGAGACTTGCTGGCTGACCAGTCTGATTCAGCGTCGGTTCACGACATGGACTACGTGAACCCAAGAGGAGTGCGCTTTACACAGTCCACCCAGAAAGAGGGTAAGAGGAATAGTCTATGCAAACATCAAAGTCCTGACGTCAAAATGGCTTCACACCAATTGTGTTTCTCCAGGTGCTGCTCTAATCCCGTACGGTCTCCCGTGCCTGAGAGAGCTCTTCCGGTTCCTCATCTCTCTCACCAACCCACATGACCGCCATAACTCCGATGTGATGATGCACATGGGCCTCCAGCTGTTGAACGTTGCATTAGAAGCCGCACACATCGCCCCCTACCAGTCGTTGCTCTGTCTTGTCAAAGATGAGCTCTGTAGGCACCTCATACAGGTGAAACTTTGTTCTTCTCTGATCTAACTTGCGCATTTCTCTGTTTTCAGCTGTAGTAAATATTCGGTGTCTCTTTGTAGTTGATGAGCGTGGACAGAATGAATCTGTACGCCGCCTCCATACGCGTGTGCTTTCTTCTCTTTGAAAGCATGCGAGAACATCTGAAGTTTCAGCTCGAGGTACGTGACTGAATGATGGTGAGAGATGTCAGCATAGATGCAGGAAGTCACTCTTTGTATGTCTCCACAGATGTACCTGAAGAAGCTAATGGACATCATTACCTTGGAGAACCCTAAAATGCCCTATGAAATGAAGGAGATGGCTCTGGAGGCCATCGTGCAGCTCTGGAGGATCCCAAGCTTTGTCACAGAGCTCTACATAAATTATGACTGTGACTTTTACTGCTCCAACCTGTTTGAGGACCTCACCAAACTGCTCTCTAAGGTGAGATTCTCCAACTCAGGGGCTAGTGAGAAAGAAATGCATCAGGTGTTTGAAAATAATGGATACTAGTTGACTCCAGATAAGTTTAATTGCATTACATATTTTTTAAACTACTACTTTATTACTTATAAATACGCACACATGCATGTATATATTTCTGAAAAATATTGTTAGGCTTATATTTTAAATATATTTATTTATAATATGTTGTATGAATGTAAATATAGACATGTAAGTCAATGTAAATATTTTTAATCTGTGTGTGTAATTTTATATACATAATACATATACACAGAACACACACATATATTATGCAAGCAAAATCACGATTAATTGTTTGACAGCTCTAATAAAAATATAATAACCCTGGTTTGTATTATTAGTTAAACTAGCATGGGCTGATGATTGCATTGGGAGTTTTTCAAAGAAACCTTTTTACATGCACATTGCTAGAAGGATTAGGCATTTCCTTTATTTATTTATTTATTTATTTATTTTTATTAGCATTATTATTTTTACAGGACGTGTTTCACCTCTAATAGAAATTCCAGAACATTTCTGACATTATTATGAGATTGATTTATAGTGTTTTTGTGCTCCAGAATGCCTTTCCGGTATCTGGGCAGCTCTACACAACCCATCTCCTTTCACTTGAAGCCCTTCTGACAGTGATTGACAGCACAGAGGCTCATTGTCAGGCCAAAGTGCTCAACAGCGCTGCACAGCGGGACCAGTCAGATTCAACGATCGTCGAAGGAGACGGTTCGGTCAATACAATCACCGATTCAACAATAGGTGGGCAGAATCAAGAATTTCAGAAGCCATGTAACAAGTGAAAAAGGAATGATCTTTTAGTTTCTCATAATAACAAACTCTTCTATACAGAGGCTGGCAAATCTGCACCCAGTTCTAATGGGCAGAATGCTGTGGTGTCAGACACGAGGACCGCCTGTCCTCCCACCAGTGGTCATCTGATGGCAGAGAAGATGAGACTAGGTAGACAGGATCAGGAGGAGACAGACACAGGTACTTGACTGTTGTTTTGACTGTTAAATGCAACAAACAACCAAGACAGAATACTCACTAATTTGCAATAAACATTCAGGGATTTAAAGTAATCAAATGCTGCTTTGTCTTAATCCTGCAGAGAAGAAAAGCTTGAAGAAGCCTCATCGTTTCACCAGCTTTCTTCCAGACTCTCAGGAACTTTTAGAGATCAAAAACAAGAAGAAGGTGAGCTGATTATGTGTAGTTACTTGCCTTATGATTTGTTAAAACCTTCCAATTTGTACTAAAATTGCATGTTTTCTTCATGCTTCAAAGCTTCTGATCACGGGCACAGAGCAGTTCAATCAGAAGCCCAAGAAAGGCGTTCAGATCCTGCAGGAGAAAGGCCTGCTCAGCAGTCCCATGGACAATAATGAAGTGGCCCAGTGGCTGAGAGAGAACCCCCGTCTGGACAAGAAGATGATCGGAGAGTTTATCAGCGACCGCAGGAACACTGACTTACTCGACAGTTTTGTCAAGTAAACTTCCTCTTTATAACATGTTTTTAGGTTTGAGGGTTAGGCTATATATTGGTCAGACCAATTGGTCAGTAGTTTGTTGAATCTTATAAAAATATTGAAGAAATAGTTCATAGTTTCATATTTTGCACTTAAGAAAAAATTCATTATGTTCTATTTAAAATAAATTAAACCCATTGTAGGATTACTTTAAAGGTGCCATAGAATGGAAAACTGAATTGAGCTCGGCATGGTTGAATAATAAGAGTTCAGTACATGGACATAACATA
>JAUCMS010000022.1:3606330-3625411 GCA_032357445.1 Enteromius radiatus | reverse complement strand
AGCTACATACCTTCTATGTACATATCAGACAACAATTTAAAATATTCTCTCAATGCATTCTATGGCACCTTTAAGTTAAATTGAATAAAACTGCATTAAATTATTAAAAAAATACAGTAATTCTGTGAAATATTACCATTTTAAAACAACTGCTTTTAATATATTTTAAAGGTAACTAATTCCTGTTATGCAAAGCTAAACTTTCAGCATCATTACTTCAGTTTTTAGCTTCACAAATCATTCTAATATGGTAAGAAAAAATTATTTTGAGATCGACAGCAAATACTTTAGTTTTATGAATACAATTATAAGTACAAGTACAAATCTGAACAGCTTCCAGTTGAGCTCTAATGTTTATTATCTCTGTTTTAAACCTAATGTCTCTGGTCTTTAAGTGTATGGATATACTGATGTATACAAGGGCTCAGATGGGATAAGGAGAAGTAAACGTATGTGGTCCTGCAGGAACGAGGAGATTGTGATGCCTGATGAGCAGACGGGGCTGGTGAAGGAGAACTATGTGTGGAGTGTTCTGCTGCACAGAGGAGCCTCGTCTGAAGGGATGTTCCTGCATGTGCCTGAAAGCAGTTACGACCGCGATCTCTTCACCATGACCTGGGGACCCACCATTGCTGCCCTTTCCTACGTTTTTGACAAGAGCCTAGATGACACTATCATCCAGAAAGCCATCACTGGGTTCAGGTAAGACCTGCAGATTGCCTTTGCACAGAGCGTTTAAACTCTGTTTAACGATTATGTTTTGTTTCGATGAAGACGCCACAATCCTTTTGCTCCCTTTCAGGAAATGCGCCATGATCTCTGCACATTATGGCTTCAGTGATGTCTTTGATAACTTAATCATTTCACTCTGCAAGTTTACTACTCTGAGCTCTGAGGTAAGACCTAAAGCGACCTGATCAGATGCGTTCAGTCTCCTGCAGCAGCTTTAAGTCATGAGTGAGCAGCTCTGATTGGGATTTGTGTGCCTTTAGTCTGTAGAGAACCTGCCCACTGTGTTTGGCAGTAACAGGAAGGCTCAAGTTGCTGCCAAGACCGTGTTCAGCCTGGCCCATCGTCATGGTGACATTTTACGAGAAGGATGGAAGAACATCATGGACTCCATGCTGCAGCTTTTTAGGGCTGAGCTCTTACCCAAGTCCATGGTAGAGGTGAGATGGGAGTGCCAACTAACAAGCACTTGCATGCTTGGGAATAAGTAGTCCTATTTAAATCAGCCAATAGTGCCACCTACTGTCACATTTGGTAAAATATGTCATTCTTGTTGAAAGGTTGAGGACTTTGTGGACCCTAATGAGAAGATTTCCTTACAACGTGAAGAGACACCATCGAACAGGTATACTGAAGATAATCTTTTATACACATACACAGATGCTTAGTGATTGACAATAAAAGCACTATGGCTCTTGTTGCATTCTGTAATGCATTCACATTTCTTTTAGTTATTACATGGGTATTATTATAGTTAATACACAGTTATTACATAGTAATTCTAGTGCAGTAATATATGCAGTTTATTTTGACAGATGCATTGAAAACATAGAATTTTTTATTGCTTATTTGGCCACACAATAAATTTGATTCTACAAGATACTAAAACATTAAAAAATAAATGTAAAGATGCATATCAGCCATTTTGATGTTTGTGTGATGCCCTAATATAGATTCATTCAAGTCTTATAAGAACCGAAATGTTAATTGTGATCTGTTTAAATACTATAATTTGTCAAATTGTAATCCACATGATGAGGATATCTAATTTTTCCTGGAAACCCAAATCTTGACATGTCTTTTGGAAATCATTTAGTTTTGGAAGTCTCTATTTGATTTTTAATCTAAATTTAAAAGAGCTTTTTTTTTGAAGTGCCTGAGGTTTCTAGATGTTTAAGTTAAGTTAATCAGTTCTTTTCTACTGCTGTACGTCTGTCAGGGGCGAGTCTGCTGTATTGAGTTTTGTGAGCTGGTTAACATTGAGTGAGCAGTCTGGGCTCAGAGGCCCGTCCACTGAGAACCAGGAGGCCAAACAAGCTGCCCTGCTCTGCATAAAGGTACAGCGCACGCATTCACTTACAAAAGGCATTGCGATCTGAATCATTACGCCATCTGAAAAATATGCTGGCCTACGTGAGTAAAATAATTTTCTCACATTTCGTCTTTGTTCACGTCAGCACTGTGACCCAGAAAAGCTGATTACCGAAAGCAAGTTTCTGCAATTGGAGTCTTTACAGGAACTCATGAAGGTGAGGTCTACTTGGAAAGACTGGGTGTATACAAGAACGAAACTATTTTCTTTTCTTTTTTTTATGCAGTATTGAAAGGTTTGTTCATTATGTAATTTTCAATGTTTCCAGGCTCTCATCTCGGTGACCCCTGACGAGGAAACATACGATGAAGAAGATGCTGCTTTTTGTTTGGAGATGCTGCTACGTATTATTCTTGAAAACAGGTACTGCGTACATTAAGCGGGTTGCATTACGTCATTGAGAATTACTAAACTATAGAGTCATATACGGCAGATTGTAGATTTTAATAGAGAGATGACTGTGTTTGCAGGGACAGAGTATCATGTGTTTGGCAAACGGTACGGGATCATCTGTACCAGTTATGCGTCCATGCTAGTGAGAGCTGCTTCCTGGTGGAGAGAGCTGTGGTGGGATTGCTCAGACTTGCCATACGCTTACTGCGCAGAGAGGACATAGGCTCACAGGTGCATATTTTTAACACATACAGTACAAACTCTGACCAAACAGGCCATCTAAGTGCTTTCGTCCCTCTTTCTGCGCAGGTTCTCCACTCTCTTCGCTTGCTGTTGATGATGAAGCAACACGTCCTCTCCAGAGTCTGTCGAGAGGTGGCCTTTGGCTTGCATGAGCTGCTTAAAACCAATGCTGCCAACATCCACTGCACTGACGACTGGTACACGCTCTTTTCACTTTTGGAGTGCATTGGGGCTGGGGTCAAACCGCCAGCTGCCCTGCAGGTCACCAACTCCAGCCCAGACAATGACACAGGTGAATCGATTATTTCTGACCATTTTGTCTGTTAAAGCACCTCTAGACTCAAAGAGAGCCCAGTTTCCAGATGGGCTTATCTTGTGTAATCCTTTTGTTCCAGGTGCTCAGTCAGATAGTGAACTGAGTTCATATCATCAGAGTGAAGTTAGTCTTGACCGGGGATATACGTCTGACTCTGAGGTGTACACTGAGCACGGCAAATCCAGAATGCCTCGCTCAGCTACCGATGTGGATGTGGGCTGGCTAGTGGTAAGTGTTCACATAAAACCCCTGACAGGAAGCCCGCACCAAGGTGGTCTGTCTCTTATTTTCTTGATGACCTAAAAATAAGGGTTTTATTTGTGTACAGTCATAATAACAACAAAACAATGTGCTTTTGTAAAATTAAGACCATAAATGGGGTGTGTTCTCTTCCGTCTGGTTCTGTCACCTCTCTTAACAGACACATTAATAAAACATGAATCTCAGTGAATATTTGTCTTAAAGACTTCAAATGTCTACTTTTTTCAAATGAAGTCATGTCCAAACCAAAAATTCTCTGTTAAAGTAATCCGTATGTAATGACAGATGCACCTTCAATAAGGTCGCAATATATGTCCTATCATGATAGACATATAACTTCTTTTTATTTTGGGCAGGTGGGGAAAGATGATCTGGATGGATCTAAGGCAGCAGTGACTCCAGGTTCAAAGGCCCTGACCCATCCTCTCATTAACCAGTACAGTTTAACTCTTGGGCAGGACATGGGTCTGCACGACACCAAATCCCTCATCAAGTGTGTGGATTCGCTTTCGTTCATCGTACGCGATGCTGCCCATGTCACTCCAGAAAACTTTGAACTTTGTGTTAAAGCCATACGAGTGTTCGTGGAGGCTAGCCTTAATGGAGGTACGTATGTCTTATACAACAAACTACAAGAGTCTGAAATTAACTGGGGCTTTTGGTAAAAACGCCACTGAAATGAATAAAAGTTCCCTAAAATTCAAGATATCCCCCTGTATTCATGCTCCTTACATTTGTAACGCATCACACAAGCAGAAGTGCAGTTTTCACCAAATATCAGCATAATTGCAGTTCTGTTTTTAACCAAAATAATGGAGTGAATGTTTCAAACAGTTGGTTGCTTCATTTACGAGTGAATCAGCACTCTTCAACTCCGCTTTCAACTTTCAACTCATTGTTTCAAATAATGATTCAAAGACTCCTTTAAGACAGTAACTTGCCAATAAATGGTGGTTTTAGCGTAATATAAAGCGTAAATTTAGCGTAAAAAAAAGACATATAATAGCATTATTAATGCAATTGTAATTTACCACCTCTGCAGTGCAACTATGGCTTTTGTTGATACTGATTTATTTGAGCTATAGTATTTGAGTCCCTGCTTGTGCATGTGATGTGAAATGGCTATTTCTTTTGCTGAATATGGTGTGTAATCATTGACACCGAAACCAGCCCATCTTGTGTGAAACAAGCAAATCATCTAATAAATGTGAACTATCATCGTTACATAACCACATGACTTTCGTCAAAAGGACGTGATGTAGCCAGGTATGGTTTCCCATACTAGGAATTACCCATGCGTTTAACCCATCCAAGTGCACACACACACACACACACAGCAGTGAGAAGTGAACAACCACACACACACACACACACACTGTGAACACACACCCGGAGCAGTGGGCAGCCAGTGCTGCGGCGCCCGGGGAGAACGGTGCCTTGCTCAAGGGTCTAACCTCAGTCGTGTTATTGAAGGTGTAGAGAGTGCTGGATAGGTGTAGAGAGTGCTGGAGACCTGGGACTCGTACAACCTTTGGGTTACAAGGCCAACTCCCTATCCATTAGGCCACGACTGCATGACCCCATGACACAGCCAAACACGTTACATTTCAAACACTGTTATTTTTTTTTATTCCAAACAAACCTATTGGAGGACATTTTATTCAAACTTCATTTAGGAAGTTTGACTCCTTGTGGGATTAGAGTGTCTGCCTCACTTCCGTGGCTTTGTAATTGGATGTGTCAGTGCCTGAAAGCTCTTTAGTGCTGTATCTTGAGCTGTGCTCCACTGGTGAGTCATTTAACTTGGGGGCAATTCAGCTGTCTTGTGTGCCCTCTCCATTTATCCTTCACTTTGTTTCTCAGTTCTTCTATCCAGGGTGGTCGGCGATCTACAGTAGGCTTAGTCAAGGCTCATTCAGCACTTTGTAGCTCTGCTCTGCCAATCGGCATGGCCTTTTCATTAGCTGGAGGCCTCTGTTTACATGGGAAGATACCTGCTGTCATCAGGGGCTTACTTGCTCACTTTGAGGGCGGCAGATCAAAGTTTAGAGTTTTAAACATCTAATGGATCCAGCACTGCGATAATGATATGGTAGATATCTGCTCTGTTCTTCTTTCACTGGAAACAGAACACAATATTTATTTTTGCAATCCCAAAATTGGCAAAGATTTGTCAGAGACAGGTTTTTCTAACCAGCAAATGAAAGGGTGTGAAGATGTGCAGTCACACAGAAAAGGTTGCTAAAGCAAAAAATCAGCACCTGTGATTCATTCTCATCAAGCGGTGCAGGATTTGACCATGTTTGACAGTTGTAAGAATGGGGAGGCGTGCATTTAAAAGCTTAATTTGATTTTCCCTCATTAATCACTGTGTTGATTGTTTCCACGCCCTCCGCAGGGTACCGCACCCACGAGAAGAAAAAGAGCCACAAATATGACTCCAAATCCAGCCGGCTCCGAAAGAAGCCACGCGAGAAGGAAGGCACATCGAGGAGAACCAAAGCGTCCAGTCAGCGGCCCGCCCGTTGCCATAGCGACGATGAGGAGGACGAGGGCGTGCCGGCCAGTTACCACACGGTGTCTTTTCAGGTTAGTCTGGACGTAAGTACAACAGCCCTTTCCCTAATTCCTAAATCTGTCCATCGTCATGTTTGCTGATCTGCTCGGTGAGGAAGAGCCATGTGATCATTTCACATTTCAAACTCTACACACTATAGAAGAAAAATAAATGCTTTGAGGTTTGTTTCCAGTTAGAGCTTTTAAAATATTATTCATCAATTGTTTTGTAGTTGAAGTTGAGATGCTTTATTTTTGCCATGAATACAGCCATTGTTGCTGGCATGGCGTTAATCTATAAATAAATAAATAAATATACTAATACTAGTACAATTTAACATTGTACTGGTATTAGTATTTTTGTGACATTATTTCCAGTGTTTTTTAGTTTTTTGTTTTTCACGCCTCCTTCTAATTGTTTGTTTCTTACTGACAAAATCAAATTTTTATTGCAGTAATGCAGAAATATGTAGTATTTAAATATGCAAAGCACGTTTAGAAAATCCACTTATCATACTGCTATTAAAAATAACCGTGCCTGACCAAGATTTTATTGCTTTATCATAGTTATGACTGAGTTTTCTATTCTATCATTAAATATTGATATAAATATGCTCTTAATTGCAATTTAAACCAATTACAAAACATCTTAATTATTCACATACAGCCATTTTTTTTTTCTATTGAAATATGACCCAACGTGTCTTTGTGACGTTTGCCCAGGGAAGCATGCTTTCCCCATATTCATAACCTGAACAGTGCACATGAAAACAATATAACGATGCCTGAACATAGCATCACATGTATAGCATGATTTTTTTTTTGTTTTTTGTCATGTTCCACCTGTTTACCTGTCATGTCTCAGTAGTGGATGTATAACAATAATTCCTATTATCCCTATTAATAAGATGAAAGCGAGTCTGTTAGAAAAGCAAATATTCATTTAATATACCAGATAAGCCCCTGAGTGTTTAGTTGATTATTAAAACAGATTGTTTGCCCATATAGTTGTTGGACCTGATGCACACACTGCACACGCGAGCCGCCGGCATCTACAGCTCATGGGCAGAAGAACAGCGCCATCTAGAGGATCCTGGCAGAAAGATCGAGGCAGACTCTCAAACACTATGGTCCAGCTGCTGGTGTCCTCTCCTTCAAGGTCAGAGACTCGCCAAAAAGCATATTTGCAAGCATCAGTGTCAATTACAAATAACTGATAATTGAATTTGATCTATCTAATGCATTGAATGCATTAAATAAGTAGATGTTCAGAGAAGCTCTATAACGTGTATGTTTTGGCGTTGTAGGTATGGCTTGGTTGTGCTGTGATGCACGGAGGCAAGTCCGCATGCAAGCTCTCACCTACCTACAAAGGGCACTTCTTGTACACGATCTACAAACCTTGGATGCAGTGGAGTGGGAGTCCTGCTTCAACAAGGTAAGTTCTGTTTGGCTATATAGTGTTAGTTTAACATGAAACAACGTCTGTACAACTGAGTGATTTCCGTCTTTTTTCAGGTCCTGTTTCCTCTGCTGACAAAACTCCTCGACAACATCAGTCCAGCTGATGTGGGAGGCATGGAGGAGACCAGGATGAGGGCCTGCACACTGCTTTCTAAGGTCTTCTATGGGCTTCTTTGCTTGTTAATCCTAATCCTTATTTAAAGAGTGATTGTAAGTGTTTTTGTTTCTTCAGGTGTTCCTGCAGCATCTCTCTCCTCTGCTCTCTCTACCCACATTTGCCGCCCTGTGGCTCACCATTTTAGACTTCATGGACAAGTACATGCACGCCGGCTCCAGCGACCTTCTGGTAAGATGTTCTTGGATAGTGAGAATCACCTGTATCAACTTGAAATTGAATATAAACAGGTGGGAGAATATTGGATTTGTACATTGGGTCTTAAAGTGACAGCAGCTGCTAATATGTCTGCATTAATATTAATAATACAATAAAAGACAAACAAAATCGCTCACTGCTTCTGACTGAACCTTTTAAGAATGAATGTATATGAAAAAGTCATACAGTGAAGACTGATAAGATTGTGACTCGTGTTCCTGGCTGAAATAAATTGTTATTTTGCTAGCAATCATTCCTAGATCAGATAGATTGTTCATTAAATCCTGAGTGCTGATGAGTCTATGTGTGTGACACAGCTGGAGGCCATCCCTGAGTCTCTGAAGAACATGCTGCTGGTGATGGACACAGCAGGGATCTTTCACAGTGCAGACTCCCGTACAGGCTACTCAGATCTGTGGGAAATCACCTGGGAGAGAATTGACTGTTTCCTGCCCCGTCTGAAGGAGGAGCTCTTCAAACAGGCTGTCATTCCAGGTACTGAGCACTCAAACACAATGTTCACTCTTTACATGTGAGTTCAGCCATGAACAACACAGACATGGATTTGGTTAGCTCAGATCTTTTTTTTTTATCTTTGTGCAGAACCTGTGTGTAATATACCTGTGGAGCCTGTCCCGCCGCCTGCTGCCGTTACCCCAGTCGCTCCCCCTGTGTCAGCCCCCTCACCAGTGCCAGCTGCCCCCGCAGAGCCAAAAATCCCCAGCAGACCCGTGTCACCTCAGGATACGCACACGCCCAGTGCCAACGGTGATCGTAAGCATCATTTAGTCACATGTAACATGTTGAACTCTAAGTTTTACAGTAACACCAGTGCATCGTTTCTAGTTTATTTTGTATATCAAAATATTTTTTCCCTCAATGAAAATTATCAACATTTCTGCTTTCTTTCCTCTGTGCAGGATCAGACAGATCATCTCCAGTTCCCCCCGCAACTCCTCCGATGCCCACTCCAGCAAAGATGAGTCCTCCCGAGTCTCCTCCGCCGCCTCTGACCCAGTCTCCGCTCATCCTGCAGCCCCTCGCCTCTCCGCTGCAAGTGGGTGTCCCGCCGATGTCCCTGCCAATCATTCTGAACCCAGCCCTCATAGAGGCTACCTCACCCGTGCCCCTGCTGCCCCGGCCCACCACCACCGACTGACCTGCCCCTCAAACCTCAGCCCAAAGAGTGCCGCCACATCTGAAGGAGAGACATCGGATCTGACTGCTCTCCTGCACGTGTGCATTCGCTGCAGCCCACACTATTAAATTATGTAACGGCAGGACCTGGAAGAAGAGCGCGTGAGAGGACATTGACACGCATGACTGCCTCTCCGCTGTAAAAACATCAAAGCAACTCCCAAACGGCTCCGATTTGAATGTCCTTCAGTAAGAGATGTTACATAGATGATCGTATTTATTCAAAACAGGAGGATGCCACCCTGAAGGACAGATCATTATTGATGGACTGGATTTCGGTCGGTTGGGTTAGCTGCACCTGTCAGAGTAGATTTTAATGTATCAGTACTCAGATGTTACTCAGGCAGTGATCACAGAGAATGGCTGATGGGAAGTGGGTCCAGCTAATGAAAGTGAAAAAAAAAACATTAGTGTTGAAGCTTTTATCACCGCTCCTGCTAAATAAAACTGTACAGTATGATAAAGAGAACCTAATTTATTTTGACAATTCATATTGTTTCTTATTGTGGCTTTTACACTTTAATTATATAGTTTTGCCGTAAATTGCTCCGGAGGAAACAGTCAGAGATGTAGCCACGTAATGTTTGCCATTCATGGTTCATTAGTGAGAAAGCATAGTGCACCCAAACATTAAAATTCTGTCATCATTTCCTCTCACTCATGTTGTTTGAAATCTGTATGAATTTCTTCTGTTGCAAGTCACTGTCACCAGTGGACTTTCTTTTGTGTGGACCAAAACATTTCTTTAAACATCTTCGATGTTCCACAGAAGGAGGAAAGTCTTTCAGGTTTGGAGCAACATGAGGGTGAGTAAATGATGACTGAATGTTCATTTTTGGGTAGCTATCCCTTTAAGTCCAGTTCTTTTGATTTAAAACAATAAAATAAGTTTTTTGATGACATTATGTAATTATCATGCATCTGTGCAACATTCCACACACGTCACTAATGTTTTCAACTAAGCGAACCAGGTTAACTCTGTATGTCAGGTTTAATTTTATTTTGATAATAGTGTTTCTATTCGTAAGTCATCTTGAAGCGAGGTGGTTTTGTTGCTCGTGTATATCGCTGAGGCACGTCTGCTCTTTGTAGCTTTCCCTTTCAAGAATTTATCCTGGAAAATACGAAATTTCTTCCAAATATATATTTCTTTCGATTAACTGTATCCCCATTATTGTGGTGATCTCGGCTCTGGAAGTTTACAGACCACTTTTAGTTTGCTATGAATTAATGAATGCTTCATGAGAAGTAGATCTCAGAAGAGGGCTATAAAATTCACTAATATAAAGTATAATAGCTCTCAGACCTGCACTTACTTCTATCAGCCAAGACCACCCACGAGCAGCTCAAGTGCGTTTAGCGATCAGCGTTTGACCTGAGACTTATGCTATGTTTGGATCAGTACCGAGACTGTAGCGTTTTTGAGGAATGATACTGTAATTTAACAGCAGATCAGTGATCACACCATCCCAAACCCAAGAGGTGGATCCAGACAGACGGATGCTTTCTTTTCTTTGTATGTGCACTTGTTGTACTGCATTCTTAGATGCATTCTGTAGTCAACAGGTAATTCAGTGAAAATAATCTGTATATATATATAGGAATAAAAGTTAATGTACTTTTTACAATGTAATAAATATATGGTAAAACATTGTTTTCTCTTTCATGTCAATTATGCTTTATTTAATTAGAATAACTTAGGAGGCTAAGAGCATACAGTTCAGCCAAAAATTAAAATATTGCTATTCATTCGCCCTCATGCCTTTCCAGTCCTGAGGAAATGTTAAGAAATGTTTTTTGGCACGAGGTTGAGTACACGCTGATAATTTTCATTTTTGTGTAGGCTATCCCTTTAATCTACATTAGATTATCGCTCATCCAAAAAGCTGAAGTAATCAATATGTCGTGACTATATATAGTGAGAATCCTTTTTATGGGTTCTGCTTCATCTAATCTTTCTAGAAAAGTCAGAGAAAATTATATTAGAGGGAACTTTTTCAGCAACTTGCATTCCAGTCTGTTTTTATCCACATTTTCCCCTGTAAGACCGGGCGCGGCCATTTTTAAATTTAATGTGCGAAGCTTCCGGTCCGCTTTCCGCTATATTTAACTCTACAAAACAGCTCGTTTCGCTGCTTGTTATTACAAATTGGTGACTTGCCATATTATCCTAAATATGAACAAACTGGTTCGTAGTGCTAACGATGGTAGATGGTATACAGCTCCAGCAATGTAATTAAATTTTCTACCCATTGGGTTCTATTAACGCCTAACTTTTTAATCTCCATCTACTCCAACTCTAAACCTATCCCTTGCAATAAAGCAAATAATTGTTGCACATTGTGACAAATTACATACACTGTAGGCTATTTATGTGTGCATGTCCAATTACCACAGCTGTTTCCCTTCTAGCCCCATTCCATTTTTACCCATAGACATAATTAAATAAATAAATAATATGGGGGTTTGGAAGAACATGACTGAATAAATGCTTAAGTTTTTAATATTAATATATCCGCTTCCTCGCCTTCATGTCATTCCAAACCTATGTGACTGACTGACTTCTGTGAAACAAAGATCCACACACTGGAAGCGAAGGGAACTTGGCTGCCAACAATATTCCAGATATATTATGTTCTGCAGAAGAAAGCATGTCATAACGGTTTGGAATGACTCTAGTGTAAGTAAATGAATTCATATTTGGGTACGTGAATGGAAAAAGAGAGCTCAACCTGTGGTGTAAAACATTTTTTTATTTCAAAGCAGAACAAGAAACACTTTTTTTTTGTTTGTTTGATAAACCAAAACGGTCAGAAACCACAATGATATCTAGCCAAAAACAACGGTCAAAAGTTCAACTCTGAACATGGAATGTAAAAACAAGATCATTCTAAGGATAAAAATGGCAAACGATGAAGATTAAGTTGATCTAGTCTAAATGAATGTCTTTTCTTTAAAGGAGAACAGTGAAACATAAATGTGTACAGTACATCACTCACAAATATCCTTGTTTAAACACCTTCAAATAATCTGTTGTCAAAAACATATACCTACAACATCTTTCACCAAGCTGCACTACACTCCATTTAGTACGCTCCTACTAGCCTGGATGCACTCTCCGCTAAAGCTAACGTTCGACTCATTTCACCTTCCCACGACGTCGAGGCGGACGAAACCAGTCAAAGCGAACCTAAAACAGAGCTGCATCAAGGCGTTACACTTTCAAAAGAAATCAAACCCATGACTCCACATCACTTGGCGTCCATCTTTGCCATCTCCTGCAGGTATATCCCAATGCTCTCGCTGTCAAACAGAACAAAGTAAATGTTCTTCAGAGAGGAGGTGGTTGCTGAGACAAAATGGTTGGAAATGGCCTTCAGTATTAGCTGGGCTGCCGTCTGCTTTGGAAAACCATTTCTGAGGGAAGAAAAATCAAAGCGGTGAGATGGTTTCAAATTCGCCACATTGCCATGCAGTGTATGAACTATATATCTAGTGCACTATCCGTGATTGTGCTGCTCACCGTCCGACGGGTAGCGAGGGGAAGGCCACCGACTTGAGCTTCTTCTCCTCGGCAGCAGACAGACAGTTCTTGACGGTTTTCTCGAGCTGATCTTCACACTTCTCTGAACCCCACTGAGGAACGTGACAATGGATGATGAAACGTGCTGCCATCCCATTGGCTTGGCTCACCGCCACTGCAGAGCGGAGGGAATAAGAAACGCTCCAGTCACAACAGCAGAAACGTCTCACTTCAGTATCTACAGGGGATTTTTTTTTCTTCTTTCTTTTAAAGCTTGCGCACTTTTTGATCTGTGGGAACTTGTTTTGGGCTGATTTTTCATAGTATGTCAAGTAACACTCTTTGTAGAACACTTCTTAGTGTACAAATGTCTCCAAGCTATCACTGCTGGAGATTTTGCTCATTTTCATGACTTTTCCAGGCATGTTAATGATCCTAAAAATTCCTGGGTTTCCATGACGGCTGTATTTTTTCTATCGTAAAATATTTAACAAGGTCATTTCCTGCCCCTTCGAACATTGCTAGAGCACACACACACACTAATTCGAGTCTGCTTTCTGTCTGCTTGTGTCAAGAAATGTGTGAGACTCCAACCTGATGCGACCTCCAAAGGACCCTGGCTTTTTCTCAGCTCCTTGACGGTCTCTAGGAAATCTTTTCCTCCTGCTTTCTCCAGAGCGTTACCTGTGTTACGGCATGGACAATACATTAGCTTTTGCCATGCATTTCAATATACAGGCAAAATAACATTTTACCATCTAGCAAATGCAAGTGACAATAATTGAATAGTAGCTAACGGCGGTGTAATGCACTGACCGATTCCCTCTTTCAGATCAATCTCTGCGTTTGTGGGATTGATGATTCCCTCCACTTTGATCGTGCCGATTTTGCTGATTTCGCTCTCTGTAAGGGACAGCTGATAAACAAACCACAGAAAACGTATTATTGCATTGTTTTAAACCACCAGTGCATTAGCATCTAAATCAGCAGAAATAAATATTCTTAATACATGATTTGATGTACTTTTTTTATAAAACGAATCCAAACTGTAAATACTGTCATGACTTTGAGGTCATTTGCATGGCATGAATGCATTTAGGATCGCTATTTATTTTGAGAATCCTGTCCCTCATCTTTATTATTGTAGTCATTTAAATGTTCTGTAAAATTATTGTTTAACTGTAGGAGTGTTTATTTTACAGATATTTTAAATCAAATTTTTCAAATTAATATTTAATTTTGAGTAAATAGTACTCAAAATCGTAAAATCGCTTCCCCTTTAAATCTTAACGAGCTCCGCTGACTCCGCCCCTCTTTTCCGAGGCGCTCTTTTTTTTTAGCCGTATTCATAGTGAAACTTGCTAATTAGCACATTATTAGGAAAGGCGATTTGCAAAGATTCATTGAAAGACATTATACTGACTGCTCCTTGCATTCAAAGGTATATAAACTTTCTAATATGTGCCATAAGTGTTAAAAGGAGTAAACAAATTCTTGGTAAAGTATGATAAGCACCTTTTGTCCGAGGAACAAGCTTTTGGCTGAGAGAATAGTAAATCCCTCTCCTGGTCCGTCTTCCACTGTTGAGTTGGCATCTGCTTCTTTGTCATTCTCTGTGCTTTTCTGCACGAAAGAAACATTTTTTTAGTATTCTCACAGAGTTCCAGAGCAACCTGTGTATGGCGCTGCACGCACTTTGGGTTTGCGTCCTGGTTTTCCTTTGCTCTTTTTGTTGGGTTTCTTGATGGGTTTCCGGTTCTCCCTCTTTTCTGGAACGGTTACCTGAGTCTCCACCTTCACCCTGCCTCCTCGCTTCTTGGAGAGCAGCTCAGGATGGATGCGAGGCAGAACGCCACCATTTGATATGGTCACCCCTCTGAGCAACTACTCAAAAACAGAGAAAAACTAACTCTTTACTGGCCTCCATACACGGACTACAGGTGTCAAAATGCAGAAAACATTTAGCAGAACTACACTTTCAGTCAAAAAAATGCAATTTTTAATATTATGAAAAGAAGCCTCTTATGTATTTCAAAGCTGCATTTATTTGATTAAAAATACAGTAAAACCTGTAACATTATGGGAATGTTATTGTAACTTATTTATTATGTAGTTAATATTTATTTATTATTATGTTTCCTCTGATGCAAAGCTTAAATGTCCAGTCTTCAGAAATCATTCTAATATGTTGCTCATACTATTATTATTGAAAACAGTTTATCCTGCTTTATATGGACTGCTTTATAAACATTTGGGGTAAGACAGATTTATCAATTAAGAAGAAATTAATACTATAATGTTTTCCTTTTGAAATTTTTATATGAATTATCCTGAAAAATATGTATGCATGTTTTCAGAAACACATTAATAACATTAATAAATCAGCATATTGGATGAATTTCTGAAGTATCATTAAAAAAACCCCACTGAAGACTGTAGTAATGATGCTGAAAATTCAGCTTTGTATCATAGAAATAAATTACATTTTTAAATTATTAAAATAGAAAATGAATAATATTTCACAATATTACTGTATATTTGATCAAATAAATGCATTTTTTTTTCAAACACTTTATTATTTATTCATTATAATGTCGTAGTATATAAATTGGACTACTCAAGCAAAGGTGCAATGGCAGCCCACAGCAAGAAAACTGCATACTGCAGGTTGTTTTTGGACACAAAGAGAGTGTGTTAAACATTAACCCTGCCAGACCTCAGTGTGTTTAACATGTAATTCATTACCTGGTTGAGTTCTTCATCATTGGCCACAGCCAGCTTGATGTGTCTTGGAGTGATTCTCCCCTTCTTGTTGTCTCTTGCTGCATTTCCAGCCAGCTCCAAGATCTCAGCTACAAAAACATCAGTGCAACTGAGACTCTTAACACAGTAACGCAACTAAACGACTGCACAGCTAAAGAGAATCTGGATTCCCACCTGCTAAATACTCAATGACAGCTGCCATGTAGACGGGGGCACCCATGCCAATGCGATACTTATGGGTTCCTGTGCGCAAGTAACGCATCATTCTCCCAACAGGAAAGATGACTCCTGCCCGGGCAGAGCGAGATAGCTTGGTGATCTTTTTCTTTCCTCCTCTGGCTGACATCCTGCCTTTTCTGTGGAGAAAAATCAAAGGTTTCTTCCATCATCGTTTGATCAACAATCCTCGTAATCAAAACACCGGTCGTGTGAGCAGACCCACCTCCTCTAGACTCACAGTGCCACTGGATGGAGTACCTACAGATGAACCGAGACACAATGATTCATTCATTAACATCTCTGAATGTAAACTCAACAGACTCCATCTGCTTCAACAGATGATGATCACAGACACGCTCTTATCCACGTTAATGACTAAATTAGCATGAGAACCAAGCTAATATGTAGGCACATTAAAAAGTTACAGCTTTTTGGCCACAATTTAAGCTTAAGATTGACTTTTGATGGCATAAAAAGTACAAGTTTGAATAACTCAGATCTGCGCATTTGCATAAAGAGATGATGTATAACCAAAAAAATCAAATCTGAACATCACATATTGATCAAAAGTGGAGATGATGGGATATTTAAGCCTACACATCTTTAAAATGTTAACACGTATGTTGTATATTAAAACTAAATCCTGAGAGCAATGTATTATCCTGTTAATTTCAATGTCAAAAGACAATGTTCATGTCTTAAATTGCAGTGCGAGTGTAAAATGAGTCCGGTGCTTAGTAAAAAAAACAATTGGGCTGCATCTAAAATCGCATACTTCCTTACTACATAGTAGGCAAAAACGGTATTTGAGAAAACAAGTGTCTAAATTCACAGTACTCAAAAAAAATAGACAAAATGATGGAAGTGAAGCAACTCAATTAATGCTGGTAGGTCACGTGATAATGGAAAGTATTACGGACCACTTTTACCAGACTGTGATGACGTGTTTAATGTTTATCAGCATTGTAAATCCTCGAAAGTTTTTTTTATACTTTAATTTTTAAGTACATTTATAATACTGTACTTTATATCTCATTTGCATAAAATCACAACAACAAAAAAATTCTAATGCAGCGTAAACTAATGCAACTTTAATATCGTTCTCTTCTGAATGCGTTGTCAGTCTCTCATTTTCCTTTTTTTTTTTTTGAAAGTCATAAAAACCACTATCGTGGAAATGGGAATTAAAAAAAAAAAAAAGATTGTGATTCTCTGTGATACTTTTTTAATAGTTAAACTTTCTCCAGGGAAAAAAAAAGTTTAAATAAAGTTAAAAGTCCCCAGCTAAAAACAGCAACAAACAGGTAAGATACAGAAGGAAGATATATAAAATGTAACTTGGACTCCTGATCAATAGGTTTCCTTGCGTCTTATTTATTTTTATTTTTTTAAATAGCCATTTAATTAGCATGATAATGTACATCTTGCATCTTGGTGGTTAATACTGAAAAAAAAAGATTTTTATTTTTTTTTACTTTTTTTTTGATTGATGAAATGTAACCAGGACCTGTCTCTCGCAGGTTTTTACCCATATAAAAATCGTTTATAAGCACTGCATGCTAAGGTGTTCATTTATGTTGACCATAACACACAGTTTTTCTTATTTACTTGACTAAAAGAAGACATGAAAACCACAATATTTCGCCTAACTACACAAACATGACCCAGGGTCTGCGAATGGCTGTGAAGCAGCAGCGCGTCTCTCAGCCTGCAGCGACCCCGCACTGCCATCGCGAATTAAAGGCGCAGCACATGTTTTAAGATAAACAGCGGGCATTCATAAACACGGAGCGTGATTCCTTCCCGCTATAAAAAGTTTCGCCTCAAATATGTGACAAAGACCCGCCTCCTGCCAGCAGCAGCACATTAACACCATTATATTCAGTCAGGATGCGGTAACGTACGTGATCGAAAGGCCATCGCCAAATCCGCGATTCAAAGCGTACGATCAAAGGCCTCGCCTAAACTTCACTGCTTCTCCATTAAACGCCCACAAAACGCGGACACGTTTGTATCCCGAACACATTAGTTCGTGCACAAATTCATAATCTTGGTTTTTAACCCCGCTCCTCCCACATCAACTCACCCCCATTTTGTTTTCACCTCGCTGCGTTAACATACAGTAAAACATCGCAAGCGAGTGATGCGTTTCAACGCGACGCGACACAACTGGAACGTTGTTGTTCTAATCAACGCATCTGCAAGCGAGCTGCGCTCGGCTCCGTGTTTTATAATGCGAACGCTGTCGTTCCGTCGCGCGCGTCGCGTACAGTGTGCTCGAGTCGTATTCGCATGCATCGCATCGCGCGCTTATCAGCTCAATATCTCGTGCCAATATTTACCTGTTTGTTCTCTACAAATGCGTCATGTACGAAATATATCTGTCCTCTGACAGGCGCAAATAAGGAGGAGTTCCTGGTCTTATTCCTATTCCCTGTCCTTGTGTGCTGAGCCTCTGCTGTTCCTTAAAAAAAAATTACAGAGAGAGAGAGAGACACACACCGCGAAAAACTACAGCAGCCAGTACCACCGTACTGTCGATGGAGGCAGGCTTTAGGCTACTGCTGCTTTTCATTTAAAAAAAACATTGCATTCAAGATTTGAAATACATTAGAGCGCAGCCGATGCAATTCATGCTAAATGCACCTATATATGGGTTATATATTATATGCATGCAATGCATTATCAATCGCATGCAAGAGGCTTATTGAGAGCACCGTGCAAATATAATTCGTCACAGACAGCTGCAGGTGACTGGGAGATTGATACTTACTGTAAAAATCTCTCTTCACCTGGTGTCTATGCGATGGCGTGTTGATCTTCATTCATTTTCACCTCTCCTGGCGCCTAATACTCAATCTGATGTGCGCTTTGAAAAATTAACCTCACGTAGACACGACACGCGTTCCCTTGAGTGATGCACTTAAAAATCAATCCTCTTCATTGTGAGTTAGGATGGCTGTGCAGCTGCTTGGCTTTGTATATGAATCTCTGGTTAATGCATAATCTGATGTGCGCTGAAAGACTCGAATAATGGCCTGTTTCGATAGCGTTTAGTGTCCGCGCAATCTGTGCTAGACCAAACTGGTTCTACAGAGGGCAGTCAGAGATCAGACTTCAGATGCGCTGCTGTGTTGCTGAGCTCCGGGAGAGGGTGGTGTTGGATTATGTTGGGTCATTATGTTTCCCCAGAACCCATCAGACACGGACTAGCGTTGCTCTGGGACAAACCAGAACCAAATATAATTTTTTTTATGTACATTTCAAGCATGCACATTGCGATATTTTTTTTAAATACTTGTTGAATGCAACTCTGCAAATTCAAGTTAGACATCAGATTTTATGTTTTCATCCAAACTATCGCTTACTAACGGGGTTTTTAATTTAATAAATGCATGGACTCCCAAATATGATCATCATTATGCGAGAAACCCATACTAAAATGTAAAGGGTAGCTATATTAGAAGAACCAAATGATACTGGGAATGAAGTAATAAGACATTTATTACAGTTGTTGTTTGCTATATAATAATATTTAATCAACTATAATAATCAGGGCTCCCAACTTTAGAGTTTAGCTTAGCGTGAGATAAAGTTTATGATAAAGTTATGTAAAATAACTGCTCAGTGCTGCAAAACAAACAACTCTGCTAATGCTAACTTAATTCTATA
>JAUCMS010000022.1:3575600-3601642 GCA_032357445.1 Enteromius radiatus | reverse complement strand
AGAAACTGATTTTTCTGCAGTGATCTCTTATTTTTTTCCAGAGCTGTATATGGTTGGCCTATATGTGGTGGTGGGCCGGCTGGACCATAAAATGCCAGGGCCGATTTTTACTCCCAGTCCAGCTCTGTCAATGACAGATCTACATAGAAATCAATGGCAATTTTTTTTTCATTTGTTACTAGTAAGAATATAATAGCTACTAGTCACTATTGAAATAAGTACTAGTATCTAATACATAAGTAGTAGTATTTGATCGAGAAGTACTAGTGCCTAATGAATAAATACTAATACCTAATAAATAAGCAATAGTATCTAATGATTAAGAACTAGTAACTTAACAAAATACACAAATACCTAAAGAATAAGCACTAGTACTTAATGGAAAAGATACTAGTATCTAAAAAATAAGTACTAGTGCGGTTTGTAGATTAAATGTTAAAAACTTGTCATATCAGTGGCATGATTTAAAAAACCCATCAGCAAAAAAAAAACCCTGTCATGCAGCTCTGGCCTGGCTACCTTTGCCAGGTATTTTTAGGCCTCAGACAAGCAGGCGATGGTGCATCTCCCTCTCCCAGACCGCAGTCTACAAAAAGAGCCACCCTTGGGGATGCTGTGAATAGCCCCCTTCTGTTTAACCTGTCTCTCTAAGGTCCAGTGTCATTGCAAAGGGCCCTTGGAGAGTCCTAAGACAGAAAGAGCCGTACAGAGAGAGAGAAAGATAGTGAGGGTAACAGAGGAAGAGTCTCAGATTACACTCAAAGGGGGCTGTCGTGTCAAAATAGGCATTCAGAGTGGCGACAAACCGTGGGCCACCGACCTTACCCTTTTGCCAAGCCGAACATTCCTGCCGGATATTTTTAGAGGTGGCATTTAAAGTTGGCAGAGTATCAACTCCCAGGCAATCTGCAGTATTTCCTGTTCCTGTAAAAGAGGGAGGTCTGGGACACAAATGCCCACCCAGACAGGTCCTGTCTAAATATAGACTCGACAACCATGTTTTACTTCATTTTTATATTTTCTGGATGTGTAAATTAGAGTTATGTTTATAAACCAGCACACTCTGTGTTGTGCTGAAGCAGAGCGTTGTTGACATTGCTGTTCAATATTGAAAGAGATGAATTGTGGACCTGGTCCAACCTAAACTAGGGTGAAATACACACGCTCGTGTAGATCTGTGAAAAGGCTGGGCGGCTGCTTTGATCACTGTTTATGAGGAAAGCGCCAGAATGACCAACACGTCATCTCTGCAAATTTACTAGTTATGCCAAACATTCCTCAAAGTGGGTTAATTTGAAACAGGTTTTAAAAGTTGAAATATCTGTTAATATTCAGCGAGCACCATTTAGGCCACAAGTCATTTGAGGGGAGATTTTATTTGTTGGTAAGGCAATATCTGGAACTTGATGTGTCACGTCATATCTGAACATTACACTGTATATGATCTTGCTGATGTTTATAAATGGGCATAGAATATTGAGATCTTGTGTAATTACTAGTATGCATTTTGTATGATTTTTTTTTAGTGCATTTGCTTTTTATTTTAAATTTTTTGGCCTATAGAGGTCCCAGGAAAAGCATTCAAACACAGTCTTTCCATATGAGCCTTACAGTGCAAAAATCACTAAGCTGTGTCCCTGATATTCCATATTATTTACACATATATATATATATTTTATTTTATTTATTTTTATTTTATTTTTATTATTATTTATTTTTATTTTTTTTAAATGTTGGTAAAATATTTTTTAAATATACTTAGAATTTATTAATTTGATGCAAAGCTGAATTTTCAGGTACTCCTCTTTACTCTATTTCACATGATCCTTAGAAAATATTCTAATATGCTGATTTGCTGCTCAAGAAACATTTCTACTTCTTATCAGTGTTGAAAACAATTGTGCTGCTTAATATTTTTTGTGGAAACCATGACCATTAATTTTTATTTTTTTTTTTTAAAGATTTAAAAAAAAAAAAAAAAACAGCATTTATTTGGAATAGACATCTCATGTCTTATGTCATAAACCGTCCCCAAACTTTTGAACAGTAGGGTACATCAGGATTTGATTTAGAAATGTAATTATTTCCCCTTGTAAAAAAGATCCATCTCCATTTCATGTCGGAGAACAAGTTGTCACTTATCTGAAGCTTAATGTTTGCTCTGCATTAAATGATCACCCTTGACTTTGGCCACAGGGACACATAGATCACTGGGAGTGTGTGAAATGAACAAGACAGCTTCCCTGTTAACAAGGGCAGCAGCAGTGAAACCAGCCCTGGTGTCACAGATGCTTGAATAAGTGCCTGCTTTTTTGTTGGAGCTGGGATAGACAGGATGGTGATGACAGCATGTTTCCTAAAGATAGTGTTTTCCGTGACATGGGCTAATTGGCGACGAAAGGTTGAACGTAACTGACATTATCGCATCTGAGTTTATGATCCTCAGTCAAAACCATCAGTTTTATTGTCCTTTTCCATGATGTTATGAGTAAAATTCATGCATAAATTCTTTTACTGTTTCCAAAGCATAACATCTAAGTTCAAGATGTCTTTTCCATGACCTCACACTTGAATATGGTTGAACAGTTTATACCTGTGAGTTGGTCAACAAGTGGTTTGCCAACTGCAGCAAAGAAAAATGCATTTTATTTATATCTCGCATCAAGTCGCATGCATTTTGAGATTTTACTAAACCACATTATAAACAAACGGTTTCAAGGTATATGCTTTGTGTAATTAAAGCATTCCAGAATTAGGTGCTGAAATATATTAGCATTACACACATAGTAATTTATCTGTCTTGGAAAATTATAACAGCTGTATTAACCCTTTCTCATGTACTACCTGAAATGTAATTGTTTTTTCCAACACGCAGTACTTTTTTCCACCATATTCGACTAGATTGTGAAAGTGAGTGCAGGCCAGAATGTCTGACAAGGGGTCAAGGTTTGGTGACTTAGCATGGTTCAATAATGTAAGGCCTGCATTACCACTTGGAATATGATTCAGAAAGTCATAAAAGTTTAATTTACTTGACATTTACTGTTGTTTGGTGAATTTCTATGGCCTACATCCAGTAATTTAAACAGGAATACATGCATTCTGGAATTTCTTGTGAGGGTGAAAGATTTGCCCGTGCAGATTTTGCAGTGGGTTCAGGTTGGTCATGTGGGAGTTCACCAACAGTCTGCTTGGTTTGAAAATGCTTCATCAACACAGTTTTAACACATCAAGAACCTGAACTCGGATCACAAACACCAGCCACAGATCCGGGATCAGTCACTATTGAACACCTGATTCCACTCACCTGTGCACTACTTAAGTGGCAGCTTTACAATCACTCGTTGGCTGACCTCAAGGTCGCAATGCTCACAAGCAACCTTCCACCACCGGTCTGCCCAAAGCCTTTTCCTCACATTCGCTTCACCATAAGACTACGAGAGTATATTAAGATTACCTCGTTTGACTTACCTGAGTGCTCTCACGAGTTGGGTTGAGTGAAGTTTTGCAAGTTGTTGAGCAAACAAGGTAAAAATAAATGCCTATTTTAATACAATTAAAGTGTTTTTTCAGCCTTGCATTTATGTCACCTGTTGTTTGGGTCTCCCAAAACTAAAACATGAATCTTTTATTACCCATAATAGGGGGATTTTAAAACTCTATGCATTTCTTTCTTCTGCTGAGTACCAAAGAAGTTATTTTGAAGAATGTTGGTAACCAAACAGTTGCTGGTAGCCATTGACTTGCATGGTATACAAAATACCATGAAAGTCAATGGGGACCAGAAATGGAAGACTCTTCAAAATTTATAAATTATAATTTTATTTTTGGGTGAACTAATACTTTAAGATCTCCTAATAGAGAAAAGGTCTCATAATAATGACTTAACATTTCATAATAAAGACACACTAGCTATAAAAAGGTGTTGTTAGAGGATGCATCCATTCTCAGCTAGTCATGGTTTAATACGTAACCTGAGACATTGTTATGAAATTCTATGACATTATGTAAATGTTTCCTAATATAAAGAAATTATAAGAAAATTACTCATTATTATCACTTACAGGATCATGACATAACTTAGTTCAACCAAAACAATACCCTACTTTCGAAATATATATCATGGGCAAAAAAGTTATTGTTCTGAACAACGTCATTTGTGATTTACAGAAGAAAGAAAGTTGTACACATCTGGAATGGCATGGGGGTGAGTAAATGATGACAGAGTTTACATTTGGGAAAAAACTCTTGAATGTCTTAGTGGTTTGACACACAGAGGTGCAGACCCTTCTCCAACACCCACTCGATACCTGGAGGAGTGTGTCATGCAGCATATGTCAGACCTGGAGAAGAAGGCTTAGGATCTGGCCAGCGTCCTCCTTACTTTGCATCCATCTGGAAAACGAGTCTGGCCCATAAATCAGAGGATCCAGCGAGATACGCTATCACGGGCTGGCAACAGGACCCGCAACAGATATGGGGGTCTATCGTGAAAAAAGAGAAACGTTACGACAGCAACATATAGAATTGCCCTTGCAAATACAGATGTTTCTGGAAACGCAGCAACGGCGTTCACCATCTGTTGAATCGCTCAGTTCACCTTTTCTGTGTACCCCTGCACACCAAGCGCTTACCCAAGATAAACACTGCTATGTTGTGTGAAACGAGAGAGAAGTCAAGTCAAGTAGAACATTAGGATCTGAGCACTGATGGAGAAGCACAGGTTTGATTGCGTGGAATGAGTCTACACTAACGGTGAAGATTGATAATGTTTTTGAAATAAGTTTGTAGGCTCGCATTTTTTTTTTGAGCAGAAATGGAATATAAAACGGTAATATTGCAAAATATTATTCCTATTTAAAGTGCCCCTTTAATGGGTGATGAAAGGGTCATATATTAGATTTTGGAGTGCCTAACAGCAGGTTGACATGCATGCAAGGTCAAAAAACACTTATAATATGCATTTATTTTTACCTTATTTGCTCTACCACTACTAAACAATTCCCTCAACAATGTATTTTTCCAAACCCCTTATTTGCTTATCTGTGGTGATTAGTAATTTCATTTCCATTTCATAATAAAAGCAGTGTTTGTGAGCGCAATGCTGCTTTGTGTACAGTGTTACCGGGGAAACTGCTTTATTTAACGCTTCAGAATCGGCATATAGTGGGCAAAAATTCATTAGCATTTTCATTCAGACCAACGTGAAAAAACAACACGGTCTCACGTCCAATTTGTACGCATTCGTATGAGGTGGCTAATTCGTAAGACCTCACTCGTACGATGTTGTATGATTTGTCTAAACCCCAGTGATGAGTAGGTTTAGGGGCGGGGTTAGGTGTAGGTCATTCGTACAAATTCATAAGAATTGGCAACTCGTTAAATATACATACGATTTAGCAAAAATTGTATTAATTCGAGTGAAGTCATATGAATTTGTACGAATTAGCCACCTCGTAAAATATGTATGAATTATACGTGTAATGATTCCGAGTGGACAATAACTTTATACATTGTTCACTTTGAGATTTAAAACTTTGCAGGACATTTTCATTCACTTAAAGCTGTGTTACAAACTGACACATGACCCTTCAGAAGTCATTGTAAGAGGATGATTTGCAGCTTAATTTGCTAATTCAGTGTTGAAAACTTTACTTTTAAACTATTACTTTTCCGTAAAAATTGATTCAGATTTTAAATACAAATTCTAGTTCAAGTAACCGTATAACCATGTGAGGAGAAAATCGTTCCCATGTGTTTTGTTGTTGGTATAAACACTCTAAGGTATTTTGACACAAATTTATCTGTCACTCAAATAAAGCAGATGTAACGTGGGCAGCTTGTGCAACATGCCTTCATCCTATTCTTAGGCCTGTGTAGTTCATGCAAATATTAATATGTTTTGATGTTTGATTGTAAGCATGTTTTTGTTTAGTTTTGGATGATGAACAGTTCTGAATCACCAGAGTAAATTTGAGCACTAAAGCAAACCAGCTGAGACTCAAAGCCCTGAAAGTACTTTAATAGTACACTGGCTTTATAAGATGATTTCGATCATGAAATATATTGCAATATTTATATTCCATATTATTTACATGATACCATAGTGCTTCTGCAGTAGACATCCCCTTTTTACGGCATAACTTGTGTCCATTCTCCGTAATCTGTAGTTATTTTAGTTTTAAAGATATACTCTTAATGCACTAAAAAGGCAGTGAAAGTCTTAAACACTAACTATGTCTTGACAACTCTGAAACGTCCTGTTTAGGGCCCCTGTTTATTGGCTTGTCACTTTGAAGGACAGTTCCCGCAACAACATCACATAACAGTGTTGAATTTCAAAGACATGGCGGCATGCAGGCTGCTCATGTGTGCATCTCTTTGAAGCCCATGACTAGTATCGGATACAAACAATACTGGATAAATATAGAGACAGTACTTGTAGGTATTACGTGGAAAAGCAGAGCCGAACCTCTGCACCTTTTACATATTATACCCTAAAGCACACAACCAGAGATCAGACTCGTGCTAGGTGAAAAAATCTGTATCTATAACTTGTATAACTCACACTGTACTGTTCAAAAGTTTGGGTTGGTAAGAATATTAGGGGAAGGAAGTGTGGGGCGGATCAGATTTCTAGTTTGAATAATGCTGTTCTTTTGTTGACATTTACATTTAGTTTAATTCAACTTAATCCAAAGTGATTTACACTTCAGGAAACGACAAGCAATTCATCATAAGATGGCAATAAACAAATAAGAGCATAGAAAAAGTTTTTGTTTTCCTGCTGAAAATCCTGCCAAAAATGTCATGGTATTCACAAAATAAGCTTTTCCTATTGGATATATTGTAAAATGTAAATAAAGTTTTATTCAGCAGGTATTAAATTGTTAAGCTGTTAAAAAAATTGAAAAAAGCGACCTCGGCCGTTCATTTGAACTTTCTGTTTTAGGGTTTGCACAAAACTTTCAGGTAGTACAATTGTTTTCATTAATAATAAGAAGAAATGTTTCTTTAGCAGCAAATAATCATTTTACAATTCAACATTTTATCATTTAAATAACAAGAATAAAACACATTTTAAAACATATATTTAATCAGAAAACAGTTGAAATAATATTACACAATATCAAGTAAATGCAGCCTTGCTAAGCATAAGGCGTGTATGTAAACTGTATGTTTTTTTTTTTTTAGCATAGGATTTTGACGCTCACATCATTATAGTGTTTGTAGATGTTAATATGACCATAAGTGCTCCTGACAGTCATTATTGGTGACCCAGCAGGGGGCATCTCACATCTGAACAGAACATCTGAGGTCTGAATACAGAAACAAAGGCTGTGACATGAGCTCCATTCATCGCGTCTCTGCTTTATTTTAGACGTGACTGAGCACAGTGTTTGCAGAGCAGCGTCAGTGACCTCTGAAGCCACACTCGTAATGGGGTGATGACCTGTTGGCAGCGCAACCTGAGAGAAGTCCTTGACCCTGGGGAGGAAGAGTTTCTGGGCACGGCCTGTTTGGGCTCCGCTGTGGCTTTCAGGTATGTATCGCCCCATTGCCTTTAATGGCTCTGGAAACTTCCAAATAAGCCTGCTGTGTTTAATTCAGTCAGGGGATGAAAATATGGATTAATAAATATGGAAACGACACACCTGTTGCTTAGTTGTACGAAGAATGAAGAATGACAGAGAAGAGGTTGTAATGCTCCCATATTAAATCCATCAAATCAAACCTAATCCTGCAAATAAAGGCGAAAGAAGTTGCTAGCTACTGTGTAGTCCTGCCTGTTATGATTTATGAATACAGCTGTGGAAGAGAGACACCTGTCCACTCCTCCATCAGCAGACCCTCCTGTGATCTGACACAGCATGCCAACCTGAGCGAGAATGTCACCCGGTGCACCCGAGGTCAACACGGGCCATGTCTCAATGACAGACCCCCTGACACCCACTCACCTACTGACCTCTGACGGTCCCTAAAATATACAGTGGGGTCCAAAAACACAAAAAGACACACTAGTTTGTAAAATAAATATTTTTATTTTCTTAGGGGATTCCCCTCTTCTATGTGAAGCGCCAGAAAAGCACTATATAAATGTATATAAGGAATGGTTATTATTATTTCAGACTTTGATCATGTGAGAAACGGCAGATATTCTTAACTTCTATTGAAGCTCATGATGTTTGACAGACTGCTGTCATAACTAAATACTAAGATATTAATTCACAAGTTTACACTTTATTTAAAGGTGTAATATTAATTAACTACATGTACTTACTATACGTTTAGGGTTAAGCTAATGGTTTGGTTTAGGGTTATTTTAACATAATTAAGCCTAATTTATTGTTATTATAATAGTAAATACATGTAACAAGGACACCTTAAAATAACCAAAGCTTTTATCCAACAAAAGGAGCAAAATCATTTAGCAAGAGCCAACAATATACAATGCCATGTTTTTTTGACAGCTAAATTAAGTAATATCGATGCAAAACAGAAGCATTTTCACCGGTGGTCTCAGACTTTTGGACCCCACTGTTTTGTGAAAATATACAATCCTGTAATATAATGTTCTTTCATACGCAGACAATAGAGCGTGTTATGGATATCCACCGTCTACAGTATATGACCAACAAACCTGCCAAAGGAAACAAACGCAGTCTCACGACTAACTGGTGTTGGCCTATCTCAGCGCTGTACGGATGACAGGGCCTTGAGTAAGAGGGTGATTTGTGGATGTTAAGGGAAGGGTTGTGCTACAGCGACCCTGTAGGAGGCCCAAAGTAGCTCTGCAGCCTTCACATGCCTAAAGATGTAGAGGATGAGATCCACGGCCCAGGACATGTGACACCTGCAGGTGGTCACCGCTTGCACTTACTCTGACCTGAACTGAAAACAAAACCAGTCTTTTATTTCATCTCCAGCCAATCTGTCTTGTTTTCAGTCTTTTGTTGTACTATTGGTGGAATTAAGTATAAACTAAAACTGATATTTTGTTGAAATTTTATATTCAAAAACATATTTTATACAACATTTTTGTTATATTTTATACATGCACCTTTTATTATTTTATATTAAATGAATATACTAAACATATTACAATGCATGTCCAAAATTAATAGATGAAAAAAAGGAAACTGTAATAGATTATTGAAAAAAAATTTTGAGATGCAAAACAATGCAAAAACATGATAAAAAAAAAAAAAAAAAAAAATATATATATATATATATATAGAGGCTAATTTAATTATGCTTTAAATAACAAAATATGCTAAACTTCATTTAACAAATGGGAACATTTTCTACAGTGCAGTTATTGTTAACAAAAAATAAAACTATTAAACTTAATTGTCATGTATTTAAATAAGGCTAAAATGAAATAAAATAAACATAAAACTAAAAAAAAAAAATTGCATTATTGGCATCTAACTAAAATAATGACTAAAACTAAGAGATGAAATAGATAAAATAAAGCCAATTTTAAATAACAATAAATACTATAGTAAATTTTGTATATAAATTTGAAAATGTGAAGCAAAGAATAAGTGTGTATCAGCAGCAGGCATCTGAGTGAGTCAGCCCATGGTTATTTATGGCCACCTGTCAAGCCGCTGCTATACCACCGTATTTTTAAAGGATTGCTTTAATTATAACAAATTGATGCTCACTTTAATTGGTAGTGACGTGTTCTGAACAGGGAAAGGAGTGAGCGAGTGAGTGTATGAAGATGTGTGCAAGCCTTTCCTCTTTCCACATTGAAGCATTCTCCTAACATTTACAAAGAAGAGGAAATGTACAGAGAGAGCAAAACACTGGATTAATAGTTTTGGGATTAAGTTCTGACCTGATCACCTTAACCCAAACATCTGGTTTGCATCAGGTTTATTTGATTCGTTTTGTGTGTTCCTCCTCCTCTGAAATGCTGACGGCAGATACACAGATTCTGGAAATGGTGTTCCCACTAAAAACAGTATGCTGGTGGGACAGATGTTAAAACGGTTTTAGAAGGGCCTGTGTATGACTAAGTTAGCCCAAGGCAAAAAAAAGAGAAGATCTTTAATCAGCTTCAGTCCACCACAGCAATGGTAGAAAGCAACTATAGTGCAAGCAAGAACATGTGACCTTTTGCATGTCACATGTTCACAAATTTGATCCAGTTTTTAATAATTAGAAAAAAAAAAATCAGATTTTTTTTTTGTGGACAAGTCTTGACTTCTTCTGCTGGTCTCTGTGGTGGTTTACTATGAGGTTTAACCTCAAAAGCCATTATGTCCTCAGTAGATTTCGCTCATGTTCCCCGTGAGTTTTCCCTCTCTTCATTCTCTCTCAGGAGATGCAGAACGGCACTCGTCCGAGTCACCGCAGTTATCTTCGGCACAGCTCAAAGCTCAAATCCTCACCACACTATAATTACAGTCTGGCTAGCGTTTCAAGGGACGTGCTTACTTGAAAGCTTTTCTGTTCTTTTTGAAATGATATACCGCCTGTCCTGCGACCCTCAGAACTAAGAGGGAGATGAAAGGTCCCGGTTAAGAATGGGACTCTGTCAGAGAGGAGCTCTGACCACAGAAGACTAGTGATATCACCCTGATCCTGACCAATGCCTGCAGGAGAAGAAGAGTTATAGTTAGACCAACTTGGGTTACACACAATGTCTTTTAGATGATATAACTATTTTGTGCTCATAGTACAGTGTTGTTACATTTTAATTTGTTGGCTTTTTCTGTGAACAAGTAAATGCATTACAGATTTCCATTTCATTATGAGCGTGAGAAATAAAAACACTGTATGATCATAAATGTTAAAACGTGCTAGAATGCTGCAATCAAAACACATTAAAAAGCATTTTGTTAATTGTGATAAAACTGCAAAAAAGTTTCCCTGAATCACAAAACCAGTCATGAGTACATTTTGTGAAATTGAAATGTATACATCAGCTGAAAGATGAAAATAAATAAGCTTTTCGGACAGGACGATATTTGGCTGAGATACAACTATTTGAAAATCTGGAATCAGAGGGTGCAAAAAATCGAAATATATTTAGAAAATTGCTTTAAAAGTTGACCCAATTAAGTCTTTAGCGATGCATGTTACAAATCTAAAATGAATACGTTTTGATGTATTTACGGTAGGAAATTTACAAAACATCTTCATTTAATATCCTAATCATTTTTGGCATAAAAGAAAAATCAATAATTTTGACCCATACAATGGCTATTGCTACAAATATACCTGTGCTATTATGACCAGGGTCCAGGGTCAAAAAATATGTATTATATGAACAACTTAAACTAAACTGTGAAAGAAATGTTGCAACTAATATAAGCATAATTTGAAACACTAAATTACATGGAAATTAATTTAGTGTTAATTAATTAAAATGGAAATAGAAAAAAATGAAACTATTTTGGACAAACAAATGATAGAGGTGATAAAAAGTACCCAATTTAAATAACATAATGACTACAAATTAAACAAAAATGAAAAAGAAAACTGAAAATATATAAATAATGATTATAAATATAATGAAATAACTCTAATTAAACATTTACATTTAGTCATTTTGTAGATGCTTATGTAAAGCGACTTACAATTGATACAAAATATCACCAACAATTTTAGTAGTATATAAATAGTAAAGAACACCTTTTGGTACTAAATTAAATCTTACTTTAGAATTACAAATCATTTTTATACGTTTTTTTTTTTCCAGGTTTAACTTTTCTCAGGCTTTTTAACCTCATGTATTAGGCTACATCACCTATATATTTTGGGCCATAATTCATTAATTCATAACAGGCCATAATTCATTAATGTGCCTTGCATAAACCACAAGTTTGAAATGTGTTGCAGAAAGTTATGCAAAATATGCAAGCACTAAAAAAGCAGCAGAGTTATGCAGGTATTTAATGGGCTGGCGGGTCTTAATGCACTATGTAAGACTATATCCGAGTGAATCGTCCAATGAGACGCTGAGCTAGCATGGCTGAAAAGTGTCCGTTTGGAAATGAGTAGAACATTTAGCTCCGCCCCTGCGCTTTGAAGCGGCTCATGTCTCTCATGCCACGCATTGAAGACAAGTCCTTGAGGAAGGTGTGAATAACTTTCACGATGAAGAGATGGTTAGTCGGATGTTCAGACCTGCAGGATCATCTCAATATGAGACAAACTCTCATCAAAAGACATGTCTACCTGCAGTAAACTGAACAAAACAGCTTGTTACTTGAACTCACGAACAACCTGTGTGTTGCTTTGCTTGCTGCATTTTTGAAGTGGCCCTTTTGGGTTTGAGTGACAAGTGTGCTCTATTCTAATGCACTTATATAGGCAACCTGGTCTCATAAACATATGTACCTCGGTGCACTTTTTGTGCAACACTGTTTTTACGTGCTTTACTGCACATTTCGCTGCAGTTTCAAAAATAAATCTACACTGAGACGCGTTAAAACACAGGTTCAACATGTTAACCCTGGCACATTTGTATTACGTTGATATTGCTGCAGTTCAGAATTGAAATATCTGTGGGCTGTTGCTAAAAGTTAGCGCTCTATTATGTTGGCAATATGCACTACACTAAATTTACTCACCCATATGAAGCTGGATATGTGTGATGCTAATGTTCAAAAGCATCAGTTTTCAAATCTCCCAGCTTATTAATATTGTTTTGAAGTCCTAACATGATATTCTTCAAGTAATTGTGCAAGAATTAAACTTTGTACATTTTGTGTGAAAATGAATAAAAGGTGTCTGAGTTTTACTGCCTCTAGTGTTCATTTCTTTTGGAAACTGCTGTGATATGTACTTTGTGTCTCGCTAAAAAGTGCACCAAGGTATGTTTGTGCCTTGAGACCAGGTGGCATATCTCTAAGTAGAAGTAAATCTATAAAGTTAGAACTTATTTTTAAGCAGTTGCTGTTCACTCACTTATAACGAGTCATAATTACTGCACTTTTCCTGTAATCTGACTTGAATGAATTAAATCAGTTCCTAATTAAATCATGTGTTTTTTCTTGCATGATGAAGAGTGCTCTGAAAGGAATGGTACAAATGCAGACGTGCAGCAAAGATAGAGATCTCCGCTCCCGAAATCAAAACCACATCCTGGATCTAAAAATATTGAAGCAGTTATAGCACCTACTGTATGCGATGTTGGAAGCTATATATGTCACATTAATTCAGCTGAGAATTAGTTTTCAGTGTTTTGAAGAGAGAGATTTATTTAGTTTATTTAGTGTTTGTCATTCTGCAAGCAATGAACGTTCATTAGGTGAATTTGGCTCATTTGAAGCTGAGTAATAGCAGCACAGGAAAATGTGTATCATAAGTAATGTGACAGATGTGCAGGAGTGATTTGTTAGTAAGGCAGGCCAAACAGACAAAGTTAGTGTGTTTATCACTGAAGGAAAGTCAAATAAAACGGTATTTCTTTCTTTACTCTATCATCTTGGAATTTGCATGTTTTGTTCTTGTTTCTTTTTTCTTTTCATATACATGATTTATGTAGGCCTAGGTTTAGTTGGACCAGTTAGCCCATCTGGACCCCTGGAAAAATCTTTCTTCATTGTCCTTTTTTGATTGATTGAACTATTGATTGAAATTTGGTACTTATTAAGTAAGGTAGTTATTAAGATTGTGGATTCAAAATGTGGTCATGCTGAATAAGGCATTAATATATGCTTTATCACCCAAATAGCAAAAAAAAACCCAAAACAATATATATATACTTGTGTGTGTGTGTGTGTGTGTGTGTGTGTGTGTGTGTGAAAATATAATACAAACAAGGAATTTTAAAGGAATTAAAAATTTATGTTATTCAAAATTATGCTCCAAAAACTGCAACATTGCAATATATATGTTTCCCTTATGTAGTGTTATGTGGACTTTTATTATGGCGTGTCTCCCTCTGTTTCCATGCCCACTCAGTTATGTTTCCACCCAGCCTGTTAGTTTCCTTGGTGATTGATCAGCTCCGCCCCCTCGTTTATCCCTTTTTCTCACCTTTAAAAGTGTTCATAAGTCAAGTCGCTGTGTATTGAGTGTGTTCACTCATATTAAGCGTTTACCCCTTGTGTTTGTTGCCTGCCTGATCTTTAGTGTACCAACCTTGTTCTGGTTTTGCCCCGTTTGGACTCAACCGACCCTCGCCACTGCTCCGGGCTATTCTTGTGTTTTGCCTCTGCTGTTTCTGTTTGATGTTATTCTCGATGCCACCTGTCTGACCATGTCTCTTAATAAACCCCTGCACTTAGATCCGCACGCCTCCTTCGTTACAATATAGCAATATATAAAATATTAAACATTTGTAAATCATTGTCAATCCACTTTTGATCTCTAGTAGGCCATCCGCAATTGTATTTAGCCTATTGAAATGTATGAAAGTTGAAACTAAATGTTTTTATTGAATTATTTCTGTATTTCATTAAATTTATTTTTATTGAATTTAATTGTTTGCGACATATATTTACCATAGATTTCAAAAAAGAAAATTTGACTTGATTTGTTTGCCATATGACAAGTATAAACAAAATGCTAGCAATATGCAACATGTTTTTTCTAGTTGCTCTAGTCAAAAACCTTTGTGCTTTCCATTAATAAAAGTTTCAGATGGTTTTCTCAGAGTATCATAGACTTACCTGCACAGACACTTTAAATGAGATCAAAGACGTTTGTCTGAAACTTTTTACAACAGGTTGAAATGATGTGGTGACATTATGTAGATGGGGTGTATATAGTTTCAGATAAAACTATACACATAGATATATGAAAGTGGAAAATAAGGGAAGTGACTTGTGGCCAGGTATGGTGACCCATACTTGGAATTGGTGCTCTGCGTTTAACCCATCCACACACTGTGAACACACACACACACACACACACACACACACCATGAACACACACCCGGAGCTGGGGGATTGGTGCCTTACTCAAGGGTCAAACCCACAACCTTTGGGTTACAAGTCCAACTCCCTATCCATTAGGCCACAACTGCCCCCTACATATATATATAGATAGATAGATAGATAGATATAATCCCAAACAAACCAAGAAATTGGGTAACACTTTATTTTAAGGTGTCCATAATAAAGAGTTAATTAGCTAGTAAGTACTTAGTAGTAGTCGTTGTACTTACATAAAACAAAATGTACTTACCATGTAGCTAAGTTATGGAACAGTTTGTAATTATTGTAGATGTAACAGGCTACTACTGTTACACATTTGTTACATTTGTACACACTATTTATATAATCAACAACGACAACAAAAATACATCTACATAATTGCAACCTGTAATTACAGGCTGTTGCATAACTTAGTAACACGATATGTAAAATGTATTTCATGCAAGTTCAATGGCTACTACTAAGTACCTAATTAGGTAACTGTATTATGACACCTTAAAATAAATTGTTACCAAAAGTTGCATATTAAATAATAATCACATTATTTAAAAATAATATAATAAGTTTTTTATTTAACCAGAAAACATAAGACTGCATACAGTAGCATAAATGTTGTGTAGCATATCAAAACAGCTTCAAAGAGGCAGGTAATTCAAGCATCGACAAAGTAACATCCTGTAAAGAAGAAGCTAATAAATGAGCGTGTGAAGTGTATCTGGTAATGAGCTGGACACAGTGACGCGCTCTTTCACTGCTCTGCGGATGCGTGTAAACATGAATGGCATAAAATTGGGGCCACGTCTATCTTTAGGGCCTGTTCAGCTGCAGGCATAATACTCCCACATGCCTGGGAACTATCAATTACACAGCTCCAGCGCTCCAAAGGGCTGCTCCTGTCCCCCTCGGGAAAGGGATGTTTGTGTTGTCTGTCCACCTTCTGGACAAGTGCTTCCCGCTTAACCTCTGTGAACACACAGCCATTTAATGGAACGCAAAATGAGTCATTCCCTATAGATACAGAGAGTTAAATATGGACCGCAAGCGCATCCGGAAAGCCTTTGTGTGTGATGTCATGCTTTGGGTTCAGCATTGTTTTTAAGAATATAAATCCATTTGTTGAAATAGATTGCACCAAATATCATTTTAACACATTAAACAAACTCTTTAAAATGTTGTAATTTTATCTGAATATAAACATTTTGAGGTTAATTTGATTAGTGTATGTTGTAAAGTAGCGCTTTGTGACATTCGACTTTATTGTGTCAATCTGGATATTTGTAATTAAGACACATTAAATGAAAACATGGACCATTAAATATGTATATATCCATCCATACACCTTTTATATAAGTCATAAAATAAATGGAGCTTTTTATGAATCTGTTTTACTGGGATTTGCATTGGTTATTGAATTATTCTAGGAATTCTAACATTTATGATATAACATTAATGATGTGTAATTGTAATATGAATTAATGATCAATATACATATATAAATAACTGAGCATGAACAGTCAACAGTCAAGTTTAGCTGAAACAAGGCATTATTATTAACTTACATTAATGTCTAAGTTGTGACAACTAAGCAATTATTAGTTTTTTTGCAGCATATATGTGTATGAAGTACACGTGATGTTTTTCTTTAAAATTTTGGCTACTTATAGATTTCTATGTACTTCTCATTGGCTTGAGGCTAGGATTTAGTATATTTGAAGTAAAAGTATACACTTTATACTATGTTTGAGAAGCATTCACTCAGTATCGTTAGCTCATTTTTGCATATATGTGAAGAGTTCATTTGCAAAAACAGATAACTCTGTTTTTGACTATTTTCAAAAATCATGTTTTTTCATTGTGCATTTCCAATTAATCGCAATAAAACTGCAGTTAGGTTATTTTGATAAAATGCAATAAAAACAACATAATAAAATATGTATATGTATGTATGCATATATACACTCTATATATACAGTAGGCTATATATATATATATACTACTAAATGATTTCTTTACACTTTACACTTGGTAAAAGAAAGCACTTCAGCTGAAAAATAACACCCTTCACCTTTAACGCAATAAAAGAAGATATAACGACAGTGCTAAGTACTAAGAGGCACCATCATTCAGATTACTGTCATCCAGCAGTCTGCTGAGGCTAATAATACGTACGTTTACAGTGCACACTACTTATTTCTGTCCCTCCCTATCACCAGCGCTGGACCCTTTCTCTGGACGCCATCCCTGCTCTCCTTCCTCCTCCCTCAGCTCCTCCTCAGATCAGACGGTCGCAGCAGCGAGGCTGCTAAAACCATCAGGAGCGAGAATGAATCACATTGTAATAACAGACGTCAGCAGGTTTGAGGAGGAGGTCTGAGTTACCTGCTATAAATCACCTGCCCACTGGCCGCCCAAGTGTCCAGTCTGGTGTGGACCGCGATGTGTAATCTGCACTTCTTAAGTGCTGCATTGAGTGCCGTGTGATTTAGTGTGAGAAATTCACAGAGACGTCCTGTTTGTCCTTTGTTTCAGAACACACTAGTTCAGTTTGTTGTTCAGCCGGAGAACTGTAGTGACTGATAGCAGAAGCTCACAATCAGTTCAAGAGGTTATTGTACTTGTGAGATCAAAACTGCAAACTGGCAGAACCAAAGGATTTTTGCACTTCTAACCATCTATATTTATAAAAGCACACTCTGGAAGCAAGTCGATTGAAATAGCCTGTTGATTCTGTTGTTGTTCAGGGTGACCAAGATGTATTCTATGATGAAAGAAATGAAAAACAGCTGCATTCATTAGAATTTTTTAAAATTAATTATAATAAAAAAAAAAAAAAAAAAAAAAAAAAATATATATATATATATATATATATAATATGGTTACATTAATAAATATATGCTCTGTGATAGCCTGGGTTTCTATTGAAAATATTTGTAACAATTGTGAAATTCAGTGGGAGTGTCAAACACTGCGTAAGGACAGTTTCTTTCAGACAAGTCTGTTTACACACAAAATACACAGATGGAAATAATTGTGTAGAAATCCTCAGCAGATTGCTGGAACAAATGTAAATCTGCCATTGTATTGTGAAACAAAGTTGATATATGTTTGTTGATAAAAATGTTCAATATTTGTCTCTACTGTATGTATCATGTTTGCATATAACAGATCTTTAACAGCAGATGGATTTTTATTGCTGGTTAAAGAGCTCATTAGTCATTTCAGGCCAACAACAAAGGATCCGTGTGTTGAATTTGGCAGCTTACTCCAGGATGCTTGATACTAGAACTTGTGCCCCATGAGGGGGAGAAAAATAATGGACAATCAAGTACAGTGTTATATAAACCATGCATCTCGTAATCGCATATTTCTTGAATTGATCGTTCTGATGTCATATGAATTTTTTTTAGGGACAAAGTTTAGTTGTGAAGATAATAATAATGCTAAAAAAAGTGTCATGACATTTCAAGGATTGGCATAATCCATGGCAGAATCCATGTCTTTCAGACTATATTTCAAGCATAATAAGGTTTCTCTGGCACTCGTTCATGATATTTACACTTACAGTATAAAGGCCTCATGTTATAAGAAACATTTTGGTGAGAAATAGTATGAAATGTTGATATTTCACAGACTGTTATTGCCCATTTTTCTTTCCCACTGACACCATAACTTTCAAAAATGAAATGCCTTAACATGGTTGAAAACTGGTTCAATGACAATTGTGCAAAACCAAACTTGTGATGTGAGTTTTATTAAACGAATGAAAGCTTAATGGTTTATTCAGTTATTCAAACTGCAAGTAGATGAATTAGAAGCATATACTGTACAATGAAATACATAAATAAACAAATTAATTAATTAATATACATTTAATTTTAATAAAGCATATATCTTCCCTAAGACAAAATATCCAAACAAAGTAAAATATTATTAAACATTAAAAATACATAATGCAGTTATTTTTATTTTTCATCTTACAAAAGTATTGAATAATGCTAGAATTGAACTGTAAACAAAAAACAAAGAAACTTTTCGCCCTATGGGAAACAGACTAAACAAATCAGGCTTAAGAAACCATTATTTGAATAAATATATAACAGTATACAGTAAACACACACACACACATATATATATATATATATATATATATATATAGTTACTGAATAGAAAAAATAGTATAGTATTGACAGCCTGTTTATCCTGTAAAGAACCATAAGTATTGCTCCATGTGTCTTTAAATCCAATTTTTTTTAAATATCAAATGGAAATGGAACACACACACAAAAAAAACACTTTTTAAAAAAAACATTCCTAATTTCAGAGGCAGAGAAAGTAAGATTTGAGCACCCTCACAGACAGTAGTTTTGTTAGGAGTGTTAATCTCAGACCATCAGGAATCTTTTGTGTCTGTCTGTATACATGTATTTGTCTGTATTTGTGTTTGGGTTTCCAAGAGGCTTTAATATAGCACTTGCCAGTGCAACAGTGTGTTTGTCCGTCTGGTCACCTCCTCCCCCTCGTCTGGATCTCTGCGTTTCATTTAAGTCCACCACCCAAACACAGAATGTACGCTATTTGTTGTTTTTGGGTTTTTTTTTTCCTTGTCTCATTTTCTAATTTTCCTCCCACACAGTTTAACCGGAGCTCCCAGTGAGGGTGGAACCTGCAAGGTATCCAACAGAAGCGCAGCCGAGAGGTTTAATGAGAAAAACAGGTGGGAGCTTTGAGAAAATCACAGTGGCCTTGCACTAAAGATGACTATGGAGGCCAAACAATAGTGGCTTTGTGAGTCCTCCTCCTCTCCTTTTCCCTCAAGGTTTCTAATCCCAAACCACACAACTCCACATGAAATAACAGTGGATGTCAGCAAAGGGATGAGTACCTCCATTGCATCATGGGACACCAGGTTCAGTCCATAACACTTTATTTTAAAGGGTATTTTAACTAGTTGCTTATTAGCATGCATATTAAATGTTAGCCATTTAACCCTAACCCTAACCCAGTACTAGTTAGCACATATTAATGCCTTATTCTACATGACATTATTATACATCCCTAATCCTACCCAAAACCTAAACTTAATAACTACCTGAGTATTAATAAGCAGCAAATTGGGAATTAATTGAGAGTTAGTAGTGAATTAGTGTTCTCTACTCTAGTGTTACTGTTCAGTCAAAGAGTGCTGACAGAGCAACTGACATTTAAGAAAAAGTTCACCATCATTATTTACTCACCCTCATGCTACTCGTTTTTTCTTTCTTTCATGGAACACAAAGGAACACTTTTTTAAAAATATTTCAAACAAATGCATGTAATAAAGTCTCGAAAATGTCAAAAATGCACAATAAACGCATTGAAACACATTAATCCTTCTAATTCATTTAAAGTCATGCAATAGCTTTTAATTAATTTAAAACAGAAGCCATTTGTCATCAATGTCATTAACATTTTACCAGTTATTGACAGAAACTTTCTAGCTTTTCATGTTTTCACTGTTATTATAGGAGGTACTTTAACACTTTTTGAAAAAATACTGAATGTCTGGAATCAAACACAGCTGAAGAGGAATCTATAAACAAGATAGACAAGCAGTTGTGTATGTAATGATCATCAAACATTACAGCATACAAACACTATACAAATTAAGGGAGTTAAATGCTATTAATACAGTACATGGGGTAGTATAGAGGAGCAATAAGTTATACAACTGTAAAAAGACATGAGGATGAGAATTGATGTCATTTTGACTAAATTATTCCTTTAGACTCCTGCAGGGTAGTCTGAGAATCATAGTTTATGTTGAGACTGGAAAGCACTGGAAAAGTGCCGAATGTCACAGTGTATCACTATGGTCTCTTTATCAGGAAAATCAATAAAATCATTTATGTTCTTGCGGCTGCATTCTACTGTTAATGGGTCTGTCTATTTGATATCATGTGGATTCCTCACAGATGTTCTTCATATGGAAAATGAAATATGTTGCTGTTTGATGTAGGCCTGTTAAAATGAGGGATAGACAAACATGTGTGATACGATTAGACTGAGCTCATTTTACAGTATTTCTGTATCATGCTCTGGAAGGAACTCGTCTCATATCGTTTTCCATCTTTGTATGATATATTGGAAAGTTACCGTGATGTTTTGATGGAAACATCTGAGTTATGGATTCTTGGATAGATTGTCTAAAATGCACATAAAGCAGACAAGACTGAAGTTGGACGAAGCTGGATGAAGGTTCTTGGCAAATGTGCGCTACCAGCATATGGCATTTCTCTCCTCAACCTCAGACGCCACCTTACCTAATGTGAACTACCTTGTTGAGGCCTACATTCTCATGAGAGCCAATCTGCAACACATGTGCCAAACTCCTATAATGGAGTGCAAAAAATCTTGCATGGAGGTTTCTGGTGAAATTGAAGGTTTGTTTATTAAGGTTGGAGCTAAACTCTTTAAGGGTCAATGAATGCTAAATTCACTTTTGTTGTTATCTGAACATTCACATGCATCCTATAATGATAAAAATCCACCCGTCCAAAATCCACAATTTCTCATATCAAGCTGTTCTGAAATTCCTGTCACAATTATATATTTTTGTATAGGCCATACAGTCATCATTTACTGCCGACATCTGAGCCAAGACACAAAGGATTTAAATTTTTAAGGAAATGATGATCGATCTCCATAAATGACCACACAAATCATTATTTGTCCAGCTTCATTTGAAGAAGAATTGAGTGTAATACTTTATTTTCGAATTACACCTTTTAGTTGCTGGTTATCATGTATATTAATAGAATATTAGCCATGTATTAGTTGTAATTAAGTGCATATTAATGCCTTATTTTACATTATTTTATTTTGTTTGTTGTGCCTGTCGGTTCCGACCCACTGTGTGCGGTAGACCAATCACAACAGACTGGGTCATGTGACCAATCGGAGCAGAGTAAGCTTACAGAAAGAATAGAGAGACTGGAAATCACTGGAAAATTAGGTGATATTAAACACATATTTTGAGAAAAAAATATATTTTTTACCTTGTAAACCTATTGTAAAACATTCCTAAAACAATATTAGGAGCCCCTAAAAATGGTATAATAAAGGCACTTTATAACCCTAAAAAATCATATAAACTTGTGGAAAATGAACATCCGATGACCTCTTTCAGAAGAGTTGCCTTAAAAGAACTGAATTTGACACCTATGCTCTAGTAACCCATATAAGGTAGTTCACTTTCATGGGTCCCAAATTAAACTGGGACCATAACGGAAAGCAACAGACAAATCGGCCTAGCTGTGTGATTGTGAAACTGGGAATTGGACAAAGTGTAAAAATTGTGGATGGGAGCAGGAAGAAATTACGTTTGGTTATGAAGTTTAGCTCTAACACATGCACTCGCTTGCAAGTTTTTAGTTTCCCTGAAGTCACTGATGAGTTCAGGTGTGTTTAATTAAGACTGGAGGATGTAATCGTACTGTATATTGATGAATTCGTATGCATTCATTTCATGTTATTTTACGTTTTCGTACTGACCATTAAGTTTACAGGTGGAATTTGTGGAGCCTACATGCTTACTTATTTAAAAAAAAATGTAAGATTCCATACAAACGTCATGGTAAAAATTATTATGAAACCTTGTACACTCTTAAATGATAAGCAAACCTCAACAACCTTGCTTCCCATTAAACCAAGGTGTATAACTGATCTTGAAATCAAGATCAGTTGACGTGCAGCTTTACGTTCCCCTTAAGGTTCAGGTTCTCCCCAGGAGACAGGAATTACGGGAGCCCTGTGGGACCCCTATATATGAAACACCTCTTTGCCTCGAGTCTCATGCTCATTAAAAACAACACCCCCCTACCCCAAACCTCAGCCCCCGTTTCCTGCTGAGGTCAGACTGCAGCGCTCTAAGCCTTTTAGGCATTTTTTTTTGCTGGTGCTCGTGGTCGGGGAGCAGCTTGATGGAAAATTAAGCAGTGGCTGATATAGATCCTACTGTATGTGCCCTCTTTGCACTCTTCAAAGAACCTGTATTTGGAAAAGAAGGGGCCTCTAGGTTTGGGGGTAAAAGGGTGAGTGGCTGGGGACTAAAGAGCAGAGAGCCCAGCAGAGCCGATTGTAGTAGCATATTTTGTCTATGTTTCTATCAGTCTGTTTTTATGCACATTTTGAAGTAGTATTGCATCACAAGGGAGTGATGGAAATGCGAAATACAGGGGGGGAAAACACAGCCAAATGTTATGCTTGCTTGAGGTGGTTTTTGAGTTGATTTGTCCTCCAGAACTATCCTGCATGACTGTGTTCCCAGAAGGCATACATCCACCTACAAAAAACGATTCTTTAATTATTGTGCTTCATAGGCTCGCTCTGAGGCACATGTGCGTTAACCAAACCAGTTTCATTTTATTCTATAAAAAAACATTTTTGAAACTGTGATTAATAGCATGACTTTGATTCTGTTTACATTTGGTCTTTTTCACATTTTTTGGACAGCTAAATTACTCTTGTGTTTGGCCACTTTGACAAGTTATGAATCATTCTTTCAAGTCTTATAATTACAGTACCTGTCATAAACCCTTCATAATACATATAATCCTCTCTATTCAGAATTTTCAAACATCTGATTTAGATATGAAATGTTCTGTGTGGTTGTTTGCTATGTGTCCTTTGTACCTTTGACAGGCATGTGACACTAAGCCAGGGTGTTAAATGGATAGCTCACCCAAACATGAAAATTCTGTCAAAAGACTGTGTTTGAAGAATGCTGGTAAACAGTTATTGTTAGCCACTGACTATCATTGTATGGGGAAAAAAATACCATGGAAGTCAGTGGAAATCAAAAAAAAAGTTTGGCTACTTGAAACATCTTCTTTTGTGTTCAGCAGTAGGAAAAAAAAAAAAATCATACAGGACTCTTTAATGTAGGTTCTACCATAGGACCAACCCTGCTCATTGAGTGCCAGTGTCCCAAGTTTAACTCTAACTTTCCCCCAACAAACTAGCTTGCAAGTTTCAAGTTGTCCTGAAGACCTTGGTTATTGGTTCAGTTGTGTTACAATGGAATTAGAATTATTATGGCTGTTGCTAATTATATTGTTGACAAATTGCTAGCTAACTGCTATGACATTGTAATTTTTCTTTTTCACACAATTTGCTTATGCCCCGCCATTAGGTTTAGGAGTGGACCTTCATGTACCAATCTCATGGAACAAATTCATGAGAAATCAGCACATTGTACATTCAAAAAATAAAAGACTGTTGAGTAAGGTTGAGTAGGTAATTTAGATTAATTAAAGTTTGCAATCAGTAACCTAATGGTACTGGGTTGGGAAAGTGGACTTCAAAGAAAGCATGACCATCAAGTTTCAACCACTTTGTCTATATGTGTGCGCAGTGCTTATGAAATGAATATGTTTGGAAATTATAAGAAAACAAATTAAAACAGAAAGGAAATATACATTTTATACAATGAGAAGTGAGTTTTTTTAAAACTGAAAGGTTTTGTCTGAGCATTTTCGTTTACACCATAATCACTAAACCAGTGACCAGTGACTGTGAATGGGAACTGAAAAAAATAGTGCTTGCTTGCCAAAATAACCCAATCTTGATTGCTTTTGACCCAAATCATCATCAGTGTTCATGTAATGATTGACATCCCCATCAGAATACAGCATGTGCTCCAAATCAATGTAATAGTCATCTGAAATTCATATTGAATTATAAACAAAACTAATTTTTAACCAGCTGACAATGAGTTTAGGCAGCCTTATTTGTATGAATAACATTTTTCTAGTCCAAATGACTTTTGAATTAAATTCCAATTCTTACATAGTTTTCACATCACAATACATCTATTGCAGATGTTCCTTAAGCTGAGATCACACTAGTTTTCCACAGTACCAAATATCACTGTAAAAGTAAAAGCCTTGCTCTGACTGATTGTAGGTTTTTAAACAATGAATTCAAACTCATGAAATAATTGTTAAGCCTGGTAAGAACTATACAAATATGCCATTTTGTGCTCATGTTACTTTTTCCCACTGTTCTGTTTTGTCTCACTTTAGTTTGTAAATGCTGGCTTTTTGTTTTCATTTTGGAATCGGATGAATGTTTACATACATTTTTTGATTAGGGCTGTCTGTCTGGAAATTTCCCTGGGCGTAGAGGTGCTTTTCCACTGCATTAGTCTGTGGTGCATTGATCCTATGCCCAAAAAGCTCTTCTTTGGTTACGGTTGACAGGCCCGTGAGCTCTGCGGATGCTCTTTATGGTGACATGCTTTCACATGTGCTCATTAGCTCAGGGTCTCTGGAATTCATCTCAACACATCCACCTCAACAGCACGCTCACTTTCCAGGGAAATTGTCCAGTCCTAATGGTTCACACATGCCACTTGTTAAATTGAGCAGCTGAAAGAGAAGGAAAATGAATCTCAGGCTGGCCTTCTGCTCTTTTTTTTCTCCTCCTCTGGTCCCTGCTAGACTCTTCCCATGTCCACTGTCATTTACTGCTTTTGTGTACTTGACTATTCTATAAAATATCACTCTAAATTATAGTCTTAATCATATTTGATTTTTCAGAATCTGAGATCTGAATTAGAGACAGTCAGTACACCAACATTTCCAGAGAGAGCTGAACGATGACATAAACAAACGTAGTGCATTGTGGAAGTGCTGAAGTCAAGACCAGCTCATCTGAGTCCGAGTCAAGACTGAAACCAGAAGAGGGTCGAGTTTGAGTCATGACCGATGCCACATGCTCAAGACCATGAAAATGTGGTCTGGAGACTTCTTGAGTACCACAATACCACTGTTGTCAGTTGCCACCATTCATACTTATCATACCCTCAATAAAATGCCTGTACATGTACACTTACAGTCAGTCACTGATTAATGCCTAATATTTGTTATCATGACAGTTCTATGTACACTGTAAAAAATGATTTGTTGACACAACTTGACTTCATAAGTCAAGTCATCTTGTTGCATTGACTTTAAGTTTAGCAAACATTAAATGTCAAGTTCACTCAACTTATATGTAGTTGTTGAAATAACTACCTACACTGAAAAAAAGTGTTAAAATCACTGAAGCAGTGTTAAAGTTAATGAGATAATTAAGTGATTAATTAAGTGATGATTGACC
>JAUCMS010000022.1:3523306-3554300 GCA_032357445.1 Enteromius radiatus | reverse complement strand
TCTATATCTTTATTATGTAAAGAAAAACTTTTATTTTGGATGCGATTAATCGCGATTAATCGTTTGACAGCACTACTTATAAGATAGACTCAGTTTTTGTTTTTGCAGTGCTGTGATATGCAAGACCTTCGTCAGTCATCAGTTTGTCCACACCCTTAAATAAAAGGAGTGTAAAAGCCATCTGGGATGGGGAAAGTCCCTTCATATTGCCTGCTTAATCTGTTCCCTGTGTTTGGTAAAGGAATGTGATGATCCTCTTTAGTGTGTGAGGATGTGAAAAAAATAAAGATGGGTCAGTTCAACAGTCATCTGAGAGAGTAAACAAGAGAATAACTGCTGTGATCTGGCATTTTCCACGATTAAGGTACAAAGTCAAAACATCACTCACTCATTCATTAACTCACTCATTTAATCATTAATTCATTCATTCATTCACACACACACACACACACACACACACACTCACTCACTCACTCATCCATCCATTCATTTATTGAGTCATTCATTCACTCACTCACTCATTCAATTATTCATCCATCCATTCACACACACACACACACACACACACACACACTCTCTCTCATTCATTCATTAACTCACTCATTCAATAATTAATTCATTCACACACACACACACACACACACACACACACTCACTCATCCGTTAACTCACTTATTCATTCACACACACACACACACACACACTCATCCATTAACTCACTTATTCATTCACACACACACACACACACACACACACACACTCACTCACTCACTCATCCATTAACTCACTTATTCATTCACACACACACACACACACACACACACACTCATTTACTCACTCATCCATTCATTCATTAGTTCACTCACTCACTCACAGGATCAGATATAAAAGATTCTCAACCTTAAGTATTTGGTTATTGCTCATTGATATATGAGGGCTTTCTTTAATATAGATAAAAAAAATAATTTTAATACTTAAATCAATAAACAAATTAAATGCAATTTATCTTCATTTATTTATTTATTTATTTATAGCAGAACACTATTTTGCATTAGTGTAAAAATCAAACAGTGCTGCATGCAAAATATGTAAGAGTTGCTACAATAACTGAATATCAGGGTAACACTTTATTTTAGGGTCTCTTAACTAGTTGCTTATTAGCATGCATATTACTACAATATTAGCCATTTTATTAATGCTAATTAAACACATATTAATGCTTTATTCTACATGACCTTATTCTACATTTATAATCCAACCCAATACCTAAACTTACCAACTACCTTTACTAACTATTAATAACAGGAAATTAAGAATTCTATAGGAGAAGAATGACCTGCTTCTTAAGCTATTTTAAATGTTCTACCTTGATTTTGTTATATCTGTACAGCCTTGAATCATACAATGGATACAATTGGGAGTCCTCAGTAGGTTATCAAACAGGGTGCAAAGGAAGAGCTATCATAGCAAAAGATACTGAAATTAACAGATTACTCAAATAAGCCTTGTCTGTTTCCCACGTTCTGCTCTTTTGTTTTTGAGTACAAATGAAAAATAATTATTCTTTATGATACCAGAAGGGACAGAGAAAGAGTTCTAATGCACAGTAAAAAAAAAATATATATGTGGTTTCAAAGTAAATCTTTTTTTTTTTCAGCGTGTCAGTCTGTGACTCTAAAATATGGAAATATGCTTGGCAGGAGGGTGTTTTGAGTAATTATTGGACCAGACTTTACAGCAACATCAGTGTGTTGAGAAGGAACTTTATACTGAGAAACACCTCAAGAGCAGTAAAGCTCACAGCACCTGGGCTTCAATAGTGAAGCACCGTTTGCGCTGTGAACTACACAGCAGGTTCGATTTCTCTAGGCTACAAATTTATGACATTGCCCTTGTTTTGCCTTAACACTAAATATAAACAGTGACAGCTGAGGTGGGATAGAGAGAGTGCTTCGAGGAGTTTGTGTGCAATCTGATTTATGCCACGTGAAGACTAACAAAACCTTTAATTGGGTGTTCTGAGGGCAAAGGAAATTTATAGAGCAGCTGCCTGTTACACAACCCAATAGTGGTTTCTTTTCTGAAAGTCACGATGGCATAAAGATGAAAACAAACAATCTGCATACACATCTGCTTCTCGTTTGGCAAAATATGGATTGCAACAGAAGTGTCAGGCGGTGTTAGACGTGTAAGCCATCAAGCCTAATGCCAATTTTTATTATGCTTTTTTTAATTACATTATGAAATACAGTACATACTGTACATTACCAAGCTGATGCAAGAGACAATGTGATATTAAAGGTAAAAATTGGTGCCATGGAGCATAATCACATCATACAGTGAGTGAGGTAAAAGTTTTAAGCAAATTTATCAACATTATTGTGCATACAGTATTGACATATTATATGAGTTTTAATTAATTTGCTGATGAAAGAGGCTTCACTTCAGGCTAACATGCTGAAAATTACAAGCTGCATTCATAAGACAAACAAATAATGAAATCATTTTCAATGGAATAGTTTATTGATGCTTTAGACAAAATATTAAAAATAAAAATCTAAGAAAGCCTAATATTGGACACATGAGGCTTTTATTATGATGCTCGAAGAGGAAAAACACCACAATTTTATAACCATATTGAGCAAAAACAAGCAATTTGCTGGTGTTACTGATCTTTATATGACCAAAAAGTAAGGTAAGATGACATTCTGATGGCTTGTAAAGTAAATCAGTGAGAGCTTTATACCAGTATAACAGACTACTTTCACAAAATACAAATGCATACCAGTCGTCCTCTTCAATAATGTGTCTTAGTAAGATTATATTTAAGTGCTTACTGTAGTTTATGATCAATGTTTTGTAGTTTAATTAATTAAACCTAAGTTGCTTCAGTTCAGTAAGTGTTCCTTATGAAGTATTACAAAGGTTTCACAAAAAAAAAAAACTTTTTATGGATGTTTTCAGAATTATACTAAAGAGCCTATTACTTCTAAAACTAGCAATTAAACAACAGACGACGTGTATAATAGGAAAAGTCATTATTTCCTCGCTTTCATTACGGTCTGAACTCATGCTGTTTTGTATGGAACACAGTGACAGCTCATGTAAAGCTTTAAAAAGCACTAAACACTATAAAAGTATCTTATATGTGGCTTATGCCTTATGTGCTACATTACAAGTCATTAGATCATTTTGTCCAAAGAAGAGTTCGGTTTTCATTTTACTAGAGGAATCCTTTTGTGTTCAGTAGACGTCGTGCAGGTTTGGGACAACATGAGTATGAGAAACTATTGCTTCAGACTGAATTATACCTGTAGTGACAGATGAGTTTAGTGTCTGGTGTACTCTATAACAAATAGTTATAAAACTCAAAGTACTGCAAGAGGATGAATGTGATCAGGGCTCTATGCCAGTATTTCACTGATCCTGCCAATCTAATTTGTTTCTCGGGGCGTCTGATTAGCTCTTAAATTGCTGTGATTACGAGAAAAGCTCTCATGTTTTCTCAGCTGACAGTCAAATCGTATCTAGCTGCAGGCTAGCAATTAGCCATCCTCTGCCCTCTAATAGTAAAAACATGGCCCGGCATTCGAGGACTGCATTTAACACAAATTATCTCTGCGTAAAAGGGTATGTTTACTTAGCATTGCCAAGTAACCTTACATTATAGAGTGCATTGAGTTAAATAATGAAAAAAAACATTAATTGTAATATTTTGGCAAACATCTTTTTATGTGTTCGTGTTGCAACTTTCCTTTAAGACAATTAGCCCCAGACTCTTCAAGTGTCCTGTGTCAGTCCTCCTCATTCCCTGGAGTGATGAGCAAAAGCTTAGAACAGGCCATGATCTCAAAACCAGCTGGGAACAAATGTGTCCTTTGTCTTTGCTGCTACAAAAGGTGGGTGAAAGTGGCCGGGACGTTTGTTTATTTTAACTGCAATAAAAATCCCTTTCTCCTCTGGAACACAAACACTGTTGTTCAGTGCTCGTTTAGGGATGAGGTTTTGGGAACATTTCATTTTATAGAGCCAAAACTGACTTAGTATGAGCGTGCGCCTTTATGCGTCAGTATATCAACGTGTGGACGTTTACATGTCCCTTATATATCCTCATCTGACTACAGGGTGACCTCACACTACCAAATGCAATTTGTATAGCTTTGCATAAGAAAATATATTCTTCTGTGCAAATTTGTGGTGGTTTTTCATATAAATCCAGTGTGATATCCCATGACCAGACTCAGATTGATTATTTTGACTTCCTTTTTACTTGAAATCTGAGAAAAGTATTTAAACAAAATGGTACTACAATCTTATTGGCTACTGAAAGAGTAACCGAAATAGACAGTTAAGTAAAAAACTCACAAAATATCTAATATTGGTGAGGATGTGCACTTATAGGTTTACATTTTACAGAAACACTTTTACAGAGCTACAGTAATATATCTTCAAATAACATAAAGTAGATGTAATGCATGCTATTTACAATTAAATTAAACGTAATTGTTATTTATATCGATGTTAAATGGAATTAGAAATTATTTGACCCACTAAGGTAGGACTTAAGTACATTTTATATGTGCTTTAATTACTTGTATTATCTTTAAAAATGTTTATGTGAAAACATAAACCATACTTTAGCATCATTTCAACATTTATGCCATGTATTTAAATATATTTGTAATGTTGAAGCTGCAATTTAGTTTAAAATACAGTATATTTATTGAAATATAACCTAAATATGAAATAATACAACAATTACAATCAAGTATTTTACATGCACGTTAATGTTAGTAAAATAAGCATACTTCTCAAAGATTATCAGAACAATAATTTACAATTTAAAGTAAAATGCTTAATTTGACATTATTTCAAAGAAATCGTTTTAAAAGCCAACTTAAGTGTGTTATGAAGCACACTTGTGAAAGTGAACTCTAAGTACATTTCTCATTAATATATTAATTTGCCATTATAGTTTCTAAACTATACTCTTAAGATACTTAAGTGCACTAGAAGTGCATTCAATACATTTAAGCGCACCAAAGTGTATCTAGCTGATGGATGGAGGTTTATGTGCAGATATAGCCCTTCATAATTTGACCAGGAAAACCAGTTTGGCCTCTCTTTCTAGCTTGATTATCATTTTGAAAGCATTTGAAATTTTATTTTATTTCATAATATGCAAGCCCGAGCTGACTGAGACAGTAAAACCCTGCTGTTTACAGAGATCAAGGATCAGAAATGCAAACCGCTTTTTTTTTTCACTTGTAATAAATTGCCTCATCCTCGGAAGTACTTTTGCAGAAAATGTCCTCAAGACTGCGAGGAAAACAAAAGGGTTGTCGTCTGTGTACGAATAGATAGATAGATAGATAGATAGAGTTGCGGCTGAACTTTGTTGAACTAGCAGCTGTCAAGCTCAGAGACGCAGAGAAGTCTTCACTTCAGCTTTGAAACATATTATCACTCAAACATGTGTCAGCTCTTGTGAAAGACACGGCAGGCCCATAGTGAGCCAGCACTCCTACGCCGGACCCATCTTCTTCCTTTAATGGGGTATACGATCGGTCAGGGTCTGAGGAATGACAGGCTGTCTGCTTCAAGTATCATGGAGTTTAATGTTAGAAGTGCCGGAAGCATTCATTTCTCTGTCCTCCCCCTCTCCACACCTGTTCAGACCGCTTCCTTTCTACAGCGCCGATGATTTGAGCAGCAGCAGGTTGATGGAAAGCAGCACACATGGTAAGACACACACACACACACGCATACACAGCTATGTTAGCTAGAGGTCAGCTAATGCCTTGCATATGGACAGTGCACAGGAGAGCTTCACAGTGTCTTCTCCTCTTCTTCTAATCCCTTCGCTGATAGGAAACCAATGCATTTCACACCTGGTCATTAACATGGGCAGTGAGAAATGTGCTTGGCAAACAGCTGAAGATTTTACTACAGAATGGAGGAGACAATCCAAAGTTTCCATTGAGAAAATGTGTATTGAAAAGCTGATGAGAAAATGAGTGAAGAAATGTGGTGACGACTTTTCCCAACAATGCTTGACAGCTAGACTGTCATAAAAAAAAAGTTTGGCAACAACTTTGGTCAGTTAAAAATGTTTGAATGTCATTGCATTATATATTAAATGTCAAACCTAGTGGCCTGTGCCCAACCATCTCTTCCCTAAATAAATTTTTCTGAGGTTGTGGATGAGTGTAGCCAATTACTCTCAACTTAACACAGGAGCCACTCACAATATCCCTGCTGAAAAAAACAGCATATCCTGGTCAGGGATGTTTTGATGCTGGTTTAAGATGGTCCTTTGCCAGCATGTGACCAGCATAAACCAGCATCAAAACATACCTAACCAGCACATGCTGGCTTTTTCAGCAGGGATCACACACAAATGTGCTTGAGCCATTTTAATAATAATAATAATAATAATAATACAACTGTATTATGTTTTCTAACGCAATTACATTTCTAATTCACACTTTATTTTAAGGTTCAATTCTTGCTATTAACATACCATTAACCGATCTTTTGTCTTCATAATCACCTAATTTGCTGCGTATTAATGGTTAGTTAGGTAGTTGTTAATTTTAGGTATTGAGTAGGATTAGGGATGTAAAATATTGTCATGCAGAATATGTACTGTAAACTATTAACTATGAACAGCCATTATGTTAATAACAGAAATGCTGGTAAACAATCCTGGTCCTAAAGTCTCACAAATATTTCATGTTTTGAGAAATACATCTAGAAATATAAAGATTTAATCTTTTTCTAGTGATCGGTTTTAGAATTTGTAATATTTTGCTGCAGATGTGAAAAGACCAACCTAAAGACCAAAACCTATTAAATAGATCATTCCTGTAAAATTACGGTTAAAATTTCCTCCATTGCATTTCAAATTTTGTTTAAATTTGATGTTTTTTCTTTGTTTCTTCTTATTTTTGGCTTCTTGGTTATGTTTATTAGGGTTGTGTTAGATGTAATGTTGTTAAATGAATGTTTATTGCATATTTCAGTTTAATGAGTCACCATGATAGTGTTTAGTGTTTGTGTGAATGACACTGAGCTCCTTCTAAATATGTTCATATTTAAAAGCTGCTTGTGATTGGCTTTGGTTCATCATGTGACTTTTTCATCACCACCTGCATTTGGTGCTTATCAGTGTATTTTAAAGGTACAAAACCGATTTCATTACTTTAATAGGTATAATACAGTAAGTTAATGAAATTACAGTATTTAACTGTAAATTTTACTTAAAACACATGCAGAAGCTATTGTTTAAGCCATTGTATAAGCGATCCACATGGTCCATATACTTCATGGCTTTTAAAAATTCATTTAAAGCTTTGTCAGGCCAACATAGTGTAATGAGACACATGCCAGGCACAAGTTTGTGCTGTAAGATTGCCATTAAGATTGTCAGTTTTGCCAGGGTAGATGTGACGACAACTTTTCCTGTTCGAGAACCCAGATTACCTGAACTATAATCAATCATCAACTTCAGTTTGTAACGCCTACAGTATGTGTTTAGCATTGAGTAAACTGGCAATTTAGCTCCACAATAAGATCAAGAAACATGGTGAGAAGCTATGGGGTGAGAGAATACAGCTGTGAAAATAGCCCATAGATCACATGTTACCAGACAAATAAACGGGGAGATTCAAAGGATGCACTTTGACTTAATATAAAGGATACACAGTGTGAGGGATCTCAGCAGCATTAAACCAATACATTGATTGTGTTCAAATGATTTGCACTCCACTGTTTATTGTTCTTTCTTCATTAGAGTAACTCCACATCTGCTCACAGTACCTGTTTCTAATTTGTTCTTCTGCACACTTTATTAAAGACCGCTAGACCTAAATAGACACAACAACAGCACAAGTACAAGAGAAATGGTGAGAAAACAGAACGAGGATAACTGAAAATGCTGACTTGAGGCACAAGATGAAGAAAGATGATCCGTTTCATTTAAACGGTCTTTAAAGTCACACGCTACAATAATATAATCTGGCTGAATATGCATATGGCCATTAAAGTGCTTCAGATTTTCTCCCTCCTCGCAGTCTTTTTCTTACAGTAACTTTCAACATGATAGATGTGCCAATGAGCGTTTAGTCAAAACCTCCAGATGAGTTTTGAGTTCACCTATTAGTTATGCTGTCAACCCTCTCCTCTATTTTGCACAAAAGATGTTGGCAAATGTTCAGAGCGCACTCATTTGTACAGTAGATTAAGAGCAGACTGTATTAGGGTTCATTATTTTTGGTCAGCTTGTGCCACAGGCAGACAGGTGCGTGCGTAGAGTAAAGCGCTGAAGAAAATGAACAAAATCCTCTCTTCAGCTTCCCTTCGAAAGAAGTAGAAGAAATTACCTGACCATAAGTGCTCTGTAATTTATTTGATGTGGATGTCAGCAATACTTTAATATCCAAAAAGAAAAGAAGTTTGAGGGTGGAGCCGGGGCCTAATTATAGAAGTGTGAGAGAACCATACAGACCAGAAAGGGGCCTGAGGCTTGAGCTAACCACTGTAACCCAGGACCAGCCATCCTTTGCACCTCATGTCATTTAAAAAAGAGGGCAGCTCTGCGTTTTGGCCTCTCTTCACTGTGGAGAGGCAGGGGGAAATGAAACGAAAGAGGCTCATTAACATCTGCACAGGGATTAGGACACTCTTTTAACACGTGCAACCCATAACAGTCCCAACATGTAATAATACAGAGCTGAAAGCCGAGGTAGTAATTTTGATATTTAAGAGCCGCAGCTGTTTGATAGGCTGGTTAGCAGTCACGTGAAAACACAGAGCATGAAAGATCAAGATGTTTGATGTATGACAATATACCGTGCAAATGCAATGGAAATGAATAAATCTCCTAAAATGACCAAAAGAAATGCTACCAAAGTACCACAATGTGAGTGTGTGAGGAGAGCTGTATTTTACAGTAAAAAAGCTTATTAAGCCTGTGCGTGCCATGAAATACAGGAATGAAAGTGTGCAATTCTGAGTTTTTATCTCTCAATGCAGATTTTTTTTCTTGTAATTCTGAGAAAAATTCCAATATTCCAATTCCAATATATAAACTTTTAAAACTGGCACTGGTTCTTGCAGTTCCAAGTTTATATTTCCTAATTATGCATTTACATCATAGATTTTTGATACATCAGTATCATCAATAAACTAATAAATGTAACAGATTATATAAAAAGAAACAAAACATGTTAGATTTTTGTTGACCTGAAGAACACATTTTTGAGGTCAGCCATCTGGGCCATTAATTGTGTTTACAAAAAGCTATTCTTAACAGCGTAATAAACGATTACATTTTAATAAGATATCATCAAATGCATATGTGGTTACTGAGTCACTGGTCTGAATTTGAAGGCATAAAAAACCTTTGAGAATCACTTCCCATAATATTTATCCTTCAGCACCACCGATCTCCAAACCACATGATAAATGCACCGCAGTTCTGATTTCTCAATCATCACCAGGAGTGCTCTTGTAACAGACTGTTTAGCATTAAATATTAGTTTAGCAGGCAAACTTGTCTTTAAAGAACTAAATCTTTTATTCCCCATTCAAGCACAAACATAACCGAGACAAGAATGCCTATTAAATAAACAAATAACCTGTTCTATCACAAAAAGGATGAAGTGAAAGAGACGAATGAAACAATATTTCTCTTGTCTCCTTTAGAAAAGTGATGTTGCAGCAAATAATTGCAGTATATTCACGTTAGATGCATGTCTCCCTAAGCTGCTTTTCTTGTATACAGTAATGAAGTATGGATATAATAAAATATTCACTCAACAGATCATTAATGCACTGGAAAATTAGCTGTGCTCTCAAAAAACGGAGTAATTGCTTAAATGCAGTCACTCCTAAATAATACAACAAAACAAGAAATATAAAGCTTTTTTTTAGCTTTTGGCGAGACGAAACCTGAACTAGAAGATCACATCAGTTTGGAGCTTTGAAGATTATAAGGTTATAAGCCTTGTTTAGTTAAGCTTGGACAGTACGATGAGAGATTTAATGTGATAAAAGCCTTTCTCCGTGCTATATAAGGTTCAGAGTGACTTTTAGTCAGTTGCTAGGGTGTTGCTCCAGTGTTTCATTTTATCATTTTATTTCATAATATAAAAAATAATTCTGAATGCATTCTTCTTTAAGTGCCCGAGACATTCTGGATCATAAATAAACATAGATTGACTTTGCATCATCTCCACTGCTCCCACAGATAATAAACCACATTAAGGAATAAACAGATATATAGATAGCCTATTTTATGTATAAAATTGGGGGGAAGTGACCAAACCTCTGAAAATCCACTAAATTTAGAGCGAGAACACACTGCATCTTCATTCTCTGTCCGTGGCCATACAAGGACACTGAACTCACTGCATGATTACTAAGTAGTTGACCAGAAAATTGTCATGTTCAAATTGTGTCCAGATGCCCTTGCATTATGGTGAACCAGATGAAATGGCTCTACTTTGAGAATGTGCTGGGATGTTCTCGAGTGAAAACGAATAACAGGGGCTGTATCCTCGTGCGCTGATACTCTCTGCAATGCTGGGAATCTGATCTGCTCCGTTAAAAGACATTTTCTAAGTTTCCACAATCTGTCACAGATATATCTGACAGTTTGTGTTCACATTTAGTCAGTATTTCTCGTATATATCCAGCAGGGTATGTATAATTGCGCAATACGTTGCACAACAATATTAGATCATTCTGAAAAGGAAGTCCATCGCACTCATTTCCAGATTAATTTGTCATTTCTAAAATCGACTGGCAATTACACCGGGTTCATTCAGTTCCTTGCACGCTCTCCAGCTCGCGTGTAATGAACCTCTGTGGGGCCGTCAGAGCTTCAGATGTGGTTGATAGTGGAAGGACATCTCGTAGTTTGACTAAATTCACAGCTGCGCAACGTGGGCCAGGAAATTCTCTATTAGCTTTTTAAAGCTTTCTGTGGGCCTGTGGAAGACGTACTATAATCTAATCCACCCGTGTGGTTTTGTAAATGTAATTAAAGCCGCCGCTGCTTGAGGTCGGCGATCTTGATTCTGGAGGTCCAAAGCTCATCTGCTCAGCTAACCGCAGGCCCTAGTTGCTACAGACAGCAAAACAGCAAACAAATGAAGTAGTAATTATGACTGGCGTGACCTTTAATTTACAGATTAATGAAAATCTATTAAAAGAGGTATTTTGAAACCGATGTAAAAGCCTCACACGTAAATATATGGCTGGTTAAAAAAACACAAACACGCTCTGAGCTGCCAGTTTGACCGAACCACAACGCTCACATCCCAGCGCTCGGCATCAGGAGCAGAATTAGATATCGTTCAGTCCACTCTATCAGCCCTTTCCAATAGCTGCGCTGAGCCAAATACTCCCCTGACAGCCAACTCACATGTGTTTTGTGGACAGGGACAATTGTCCTTTTGTCCTCGTGCATGGACTGCCTGATTCTGGCTCCTGTTTTAGAAACCACTACTTTGCGTTCTCTTTCAGGTCTGGCCTAGAAACTTTCTTCTATTTGGTGATAAAATGCAAGTTTGCTTTGTCCTGTGGCTGCATACTTTGATTAGGCCAGGACAATTTGTTGTTTGTTTTTCGAATGAAGAGCCCCTGCTATTCTCTCCAACTCACTCAACACAGCTTGCGATGAAAGGAGGGAATAATCAAAGAGTTAGCGGCGGAGCTGGTAGAGATTGACGAGGGGAAGGCTAGTTTGTTTTACCTCATGCTGGTAAAACAGATCAACCAGATTCATGAGAATTTATATCGGCGTAAAGTCAATATATTTTCAAAGAACATATAACATCTCATTTAACATCTGTGTTGGTTATAAACTGGCAGAATGTAGTTACAGTATCTCTGTGGTGTTGTGATGGGTCAAGGGGGCTGGGCTGGTTACCAAAAGTTAGCAGGTTTGAGGCCCGTGACCCATCACTGCTGTGTAGTTGTTCCAGAAGGTTTGTCCCTGTAATAAGTGCACAGTAAGTCACTTCGGATAAACGGATGTCTGCTAAAATGACTACTTACTTGTATTCAAGGCATTCATTAAAAGGAGGGACGGGAAATAAGACATAACTGACAGCAACATGAACTTACTTTGTGCTCTGGCTACAAAAGGAGAGTTAAGAACAAATGAACAGTTGTAGATTGTTGATTGGAGGAAGAAAGAAAAATGGGATCTAATTTCTCATTCATTTTGTAAGGGCGATCCATTATCAACTTTTTTCTGTATGTCAGATGACAAGGTTATTGGAGAGATTTGCATGATGCATGACTGACTGACTAAATTAATAATTGAATTAATGTTTTCAACAAACCACTTAATGATTTTTATATATTATATATTATACATAAATAAAAAGTTTTGTCTGTAAGCCTCCTTGCTCAGATGCTGTGGTAGGTGACAAATATCAAGATGAACTTTGAATATTGGCTTGAGTCTTGTTTAAAGCTTAAAATAGTTTCAAAACGCTTCAAGTTTGAAGGTTTTATAGGCCTTACATAAAGACATACAGACCACTTAATTTCCCAGAATGCCATTACCCACGGGATTTCTTCCCATTTTAATGCATCAATTACTCTTCATTCAACTTCCTGTGCAGTGTGGATAATTCGATTAGCAGGTAGCCTAGCGATTTTTGTTGGCAAGTTGATGCACTTAGCATGCTCTTTTTGCTAAATTTGTTGTCTTGTGTTTTGATAACTTAAACGTTGTTTAAACCCCTTAATGTGTGCATGAAGAAACAGCTTAAGATCGTGCGCTTTACGCATTGATTCAGCCAGGCACCTAAAAATATCGTTCTCCAGAGCCGGATCAAAGCCGGGGTCAGCTCCTCCGTGAATCCCGCCCTACCGTTTAGCCTAAATAAACCGAAAGGAGGGGCTTGTCCACGACAGAGAAGCGAAGGGTCCCGTGGTGAGCGCAGCAGAGCCGTGTAGTGTGTGTCAGGTTTCATTCTGAGAGAGACTCAGGCGCGCAACAGTCAGACAAACCCGTCAAATGGCACGACCGAAGCACACAGACTCCCACTAGAGCCCGAGCTCACTCAACCATTATCTCCATGCACTTGGATGAGCAGCATGCCTCAGTCGAGGTCGTTTTGAAGACTCATATTTTCACGTGAAGCGCGGTTTAATTGCCTGGAAGGAGAACTTTAATCATTTTATTTGAATACGAGCAAGTGGTGGATAAACAGCATATAGCCTACACAAGTCTCACAGACATGGAGGACATGAAATTGCGAGTATCACCTCAGTCCAGTCTGGAGAGGACCTGCGTCAAGCATCCCTGCCAAAAGCGCATTTTGACGAACTGGAAGGACGTGTGCGCGGTGTGCGTGTGTTTGATCTCGTTTGGAGTTTGTGTGTTGCTCTACCTGAGGACGTCAGACCTGCAGTCCAGGGTACTGAGTTTGGAAAGGGACAGAGACCCCCGTATCTCCAGTTGGAGCTCTCTGGAACAGGTGGAGACTCTCCTGTGGAGTCGAGTGGATCAGATATTAGAAGAGGTGAGCGGTGACTTTTATTCTTCAGACGTTTGTCTGTGGTTGTGATAATATCTAGCCATCCGTATAAAAGCTATTTGCTTGAGTCATGAGCGCGAGGACAGAGTGAGAGAGAAGATGTTCATATTGTCTCACCTTGTTGAAATCTCAACGAGAGGTTATACGTGCATTCATAACGTTTACTATGCAGAGAGGCTTTAGAGGGAGAAGATGAGGAATATGATTTTTTTCTGGAACTACGTGTTAAAATATGAATTTGAAGGCGGAGAAATTGACGCCCGTATTTGAGTTTGTTTATTGGCCCTGGCGCGTTTGTTTACGCACTTTCACTGGGCACAGTTTGAGCTCTGGGGACTTTTAAAAAACGCTCGTGCACATGATCAGAATAATTCGCTTATGATTTCTGTGATTTCTGTCGCTTATGCTCTGTTTATTGATTATTATTTGGATTTTTTTTTGCTTACTCAGTTACTAAGATAAAACGCAAAAAATAATTACTAACTAATTAATTTTTTTAGTTTAACTGACAGAGTAAATAACTTTTATACTGACCTAAAGTCACTCGTTAATATTAATATATTACCCAATAAATGTGGTTCGCCTTCACACATAAGTAATAAATAATTCAATCCTGATTAATAAATTAAGTTAGTATGTATTATAGCTCTTCGAATGCCAGATCAGACTTTTTTACATGGCTGAAATTTTTCACATCCTCTTTAGCATTGCTCTAGAATGAGTGTCTATAAATAACACAATCATATTGCCAAAATTTCCTGCTGCCATTTTGACACATGTAACACATGAGTGTAACTGTCTTAATAAAAGCGCACATAGTAGATGCCCCCCTATTATCCAGACTGACTGAATTTGAAGTGAAGTCTGTTTCTACTGAAAGCTGCGACTGTTGTTGTTTAGCAAAACTATTATTTGCAAGACCTGCTGAACACATTGTGTCACCATATGACCACCTGTTTTACATCAACAATCAAGCAGTTAGGGCTCTCGCCAACTTCAGCGCTGTGTCTGTGTAGAATAGGATTGAGCTTGAAGTGGTGAGGTGAAGAAAAGTGATATATATATATGCAGTATGTTGTCTGCAGCAGTGGTCCCTTCATACTGGCCTCTGGCGGTTCATCACCTAGCTGCATGTAAAATATTTGAGGTGTTAAAAGTATCTTGGGGTCAAATATTTCTCAGGGAAAGGCTGCCATCTCACTATCAGCGGTTTATAAAGTAATGGAGTCTGCAGAGCATGATGGAGGTGAATATTTAGTGTGTTAATGAGAGTAAGCCAACTGGAGTAGAGGCAGCCAAGTGTGAGTCAGTCTGTGTACGGTATCTGAATAATGTTGAGTCATTTACAGGTGGATCTCACTGAACATACCCAGGGAATAAAAAATATGAATTTGATTTGCTTATTCGAAACTAGGCACCTTTCAGGCATTTTAACATGCAAAAACCAGATAAAGAATTACAGGCTTATTGCAATGAGAATGTAATGCGAGTCATCCTTCAGAATAATGGCAATTACTATTAGCAATATGTCCACATGCATTACAGTAATGAGTGTTTTGGAGGAAAAATGCTTCACTGTAGTGAAAAACATACTAAAATAGGATTCAGTTTTGTTTAATACTGATGGGCCTTTGAAAAGCATCTGAAATGTGTTTATCTCAGGGGTGTTCTGTTATCAAGGGCAGATGTTTCTAATAGACATATTGACAACCAACGTTTCAGCATCACCATGAAGTTGGATGTATATGTCTCCATTAAAGCTGAGAAACGTATACATTGGAAGTGCCTGCTGAAGGTTAGAATGGTGCTGATTTCACAATTTATAACAGAACATGCCTTTAGGGGTGTAATCAAGATCTGTTAATGGGGAAAGTAGCTAAACGTGAGCGAGTAAGAGAGAGATGGAGAGACAGAATGAAAGAAATGGAAAGAGAGATAGAGTTTGGCCTGCAGGCACGAAGTCTGGGGGTCTTAGTAGTAAACGGGCATTGGAATTGTAAAACGTTTTGTCATCCTTTCAAAATAGATTGTTAAAACCAGATCAAATACTGGGCATCGAGTTACCATTAAAGCTGGGAGGCAGAGAATGTCACCTCCCTCCCAACCTATCCCTGCAAGCCTCGGGCCATCAGCTGTCTCATGCCATTACCACAGCCTTACCATTTACATCACGTCATCTTAAAGTCAGAAACATGTTCCCAACCATTTCACTTCCATATGTTGGTCAAAATAACTGATCCAAATATGGATTTTCACAATGCTGCCATAGAAGAACCATTTTTTGGTTCCCCAAAAAATCTTTCTTTTAAAATAAACTCTTTTTCTTTTTTAATGTAAAGAACATTTCAGTGATTTAAAGACCTTTTTTGGTCTCATGGCATAAATGTAACTTTTTTTTAGCAAAAAATGTGCCAATATGTACATATCACTGCAGTTTCCAAAAGAAGACACCCTTTTCTTTTAACACAAATTTTAGATTAATAAAACGTAAATTTACTTTTAGAATATCATAGGGGTGTGACAAGACGAGACGAGACGTGATGAGACACTGGGTTCACGAGACGAGATTTTTAGACTTTTTCAAAAATAAATCCTGATCAAATATATTGGGAAAAATTGTATTTTATTCAACAAAATGTAGGTGCATTTTGTAATCAACTTTGTGAAATTAAACTATTAATGAATTACATGCAGTAATAAACAACATGTGAACACTGCAAAATATTTAGCCACAAACTGACCGGCATTATGTCATATTCATCATCAGTAGGGCTCGCACACCCTGTCCGCGTGCAGGCAATTTTCTGAGACCGCACACACTGTCCGCGTACAATAGTGTATGCACAAGAAGAATGTTGAAAAAGTCAATTGGTGGCATGCATTGCGCATGTGTCAAGCTCGTCTGTCCGCACTAATTCACTAATTGAGTTTACTTTGAAAGCTGTGGGGATGCCTACACTGGATGCGATAAAGTGACCATTGAAAACCATTTGGAACTTGTGTCAGCTCGTCATAAATAGAACGCGGCAGCAGTTTCCTGTCTGAGATTTGTTGCGCCGCATCATACCACTATCGCGAGGATATGGCCAAGTTCTCGCAAGACCAGTCGCATCTTGTGCCACGAGATCTCGTCACGCCCCTAGAATATCATGTTGTGACTTCAAAACAATATTAATATTAATATGCTGGGATATCTGAAAACTGATGCTTTTGAATGTTAGCGTCACACATATCCAGCTTCATATCTATGGGATTTGGTGTTGGGCATATTTGCAATATGATAGAGCATTAGCGCTTTTAGCAACATTCCACAGATATTTCAATTCTGAACCCCCACAATACATACCTATATCAACGTAATAAAACGTGCCAGGGTTGTGACATATTGAACCTGTGTTTTAGTGCCACTCAGTAATGCACGTAGAAATGGGGTTGCACCAAAAGTGCACAGAGGTGCATATTTTTATGAGACCAATTTGTTTTATTTTTTTTTTTTTATACTATTAAGACTACTACTATTTGATCCAATCCAGTGCAGTGGGTGTTGCATTTCAAAATAAAGCCAGATCTTCATCACATCACTCGAAAAGGAGAGTGGTTTCATAAGTTATTACTTTAAAGAAAGATTAAGAAAACAAACATTTTTTCTCTCTTTGGAATAACGTGCGCAGATGAATAGTGCACAATAAGACCAGCGGTGTGTGTTAATAAAGCAAACAGGGTCATTGTTAATTTCATGTTGACTTTAAGAACAGCTTTATTCAAGCATAAAGGAACACACCCTACCAGAATTAAATGCTTCAATAACTTAATGTGCTTCAAAATGAAAGCTAAGTCTTTGCTTTAGATCTTGTTCAAGGTGCTTCCCGTCAGCGTAACCCTTCATGCTTGCTTTTCATCGCTGGTTATTGTTTGCTCAATGTGACACAGCTCTTAGTTTGAAGTGAAATGGTTTTTTTTTACATGTGCTTTTTCATGGTTTGATGTAAAAAAAAACAAAAACAAAACAAAACTGAAAATGCTTAGAATGTATATCAAAGACAATTTTTTGTGTTTGGGAACGCAGCACTGGAAAATCATGAGTTAAAGCTCTGGCACTATCCCTGGACATTGCTCCTGTGGAAAAGCAGTTTACACACACAGCACAGGTTCCCTCCAAATTGTAATGCATTTTCCACGGCTTCTGTGCTTGCGGAAACAACCGTCTGTAGGTTAACCCTGCTGTCACACGTACAGTATATTTTCATCTAAGCATTCCTTAGGTTTTCCTTTTCTTTTTAACCTCCATTAGCTCTCTCTGTTTTACAATATCTGTAGAGCTGCCCAGTTCAGTGGTGTGGAAAAACTGCTACAATAGCTTGTAGTGTCTGAGAGCGCTTTAAGTGAAGACTTCTCCAGCTGGGAAGAGGGTTTGCCAGTATCAACCAAATAAAGCCCTGGAACCATTGATGGTTAATATAAACTGGGGCAAGAAAAATGTCTGATAGCGGCCTCCGAATTATTTAGCCTTGTGTTTAAATATTAGAGGAGAGGCAAGACCTGTAATACCACAATGCAGACGGCTGACAAACTTTACAATACAGTCATAAATGTAGCCAGTCAATGATTGTTCTAGCAGTGAAACGGTTTTACATACAGTGGGTATGTCTGTTACAGCTGCGGTTTTGTAAGCTTGGGCTAAAAATACAGCGGTAGCTTGGATAAATGTCTCTTTTATGGAAATTTCATTTTTTTGAAGAGCACTGGCTGCTCTTTAAATCCTGTTCATCTATAGAGAGCCTGCTTTGGATCCTTCACTACCCTGGAGTTTCTAACAAATTGGTTTACTGCGAATAGTGACCTACTGTACATACATGGTTAATCAAATAACTAACACGTCACCTGTCAGTGCCCTCACTGCTCACAGACGTGACGCTGCTAATAGAGCAAAAGGCTCCAAAAGCTATGCAGAAACAATAGAAGTTGTGCCCTGGTGAAGGTCGGAGTGCCAGATATGTTTGTTAAGCTTCATAGGTCAATGTAAAAATAGCTTTTCAGTGAGTTTTTTAAAAATCTGTTTTAAATGGCATGTAATATATTTATATATTTTATATATATTAACAATCATTTTTTTCTTTTTTCTTTTTATATTATGAAGCTATTTAATAATAATATTTTATAATATTGTTTTCTATACTACTCAATTTTTACTGTTCAAAAACTGAATTTTATAATGATTTCTGAAGGATCACGTGACACTAACGACTGGACTAATGATGCTGAAAATTAACAAAAATAAATTACATTTAGACATTTTAATAATATTTTACAATATTACTGTCTTACTGTATTTGTGATAAGTAAATGCAGCCTTGGTAAGCATAAGATAAACATTCAAACATTAGCAACCCAAACTTTAGTATACTATTGGATAACAAATAACTAACACCAACTATAGTAGATTTTTTATTATACCTTACGTACAATGTGTTCGATTTCTGCACGTCTGACTTCATATGTTCTGTTTGTTTATTTCCAGAAATTAGCAGCAAGTCTGCCGAAGATCCGGGCGGCTCGGGATGCACCTCACAGCTGCATCTGTCCACCAGGTACGTCTCTTAACCCCATTAAACCACAGCTCGGCCCTCCTCAACCTCTACACACCTATGAGGGTGTTCACTGCCTGTCACATCTCATATGCAGTTGAATGTGTGTCTTTTGTCTGCAGGTGTGTGAAAAAATGCTAATGTTGCCAGGATAGAGATGTGATAGACTAGATCTCGTTCCCCATGTAATGTAAATGAGTGAACAGAGCCTCATTGGTGCCCTCGGACTGGCATTGCTGTGGTGACAGGTGCAGTCATATTTTCGGGCGCTGTTGGCAGTCATTGCTTTCACTTTGAGCGGGTCGTGATGCAAGCCGGAGGGTTGGGATGGCGTCATCTGGCTGTTCCTGAGCGCAGGGAACAGTCAACAAGGTTCACGGAGTACGACTAACAAGTCACATCCGTATGTCAGACAGGGCTTGTTAATTCTTTAACAATTTAAATAAATATATTAAGTTTTTATTGTAAATTTTTTTTATATTTTATATTATATTTTTTAGATTTTATATATATAGATAAAATTAAATATGATAAATTCTATATAATTATTTATACAGTAAATAATATTTTAGAATATTAAATATCTAAAAAATTTAATAAATAAATTAGATTGTGTGTTTAGTACTGTCAAATGATTAAATGCATCCAAAATAAAAGATTTTGTTTCCATAAATTATGTATATAAATATGAACACATGTATATATTTAAGAAAAAAATATGTTTATATATTAAATATGTTTTTATATAATATGAAATATAACATAAATATATAAATGTATATACATGTAAATATTTTCAAAATGTATATTGTATGTGCGAGTATGTATATATACAAAGTAATTATTTAACAGCACTAATATATGTGTATATATATATATATAAATAGTAAAATGTTTGAAATATTACATAATAAATTAATAATACATTATATAATATTTTTATACAATTTATAAAATTTTATATATACAAATATTACAGAGTATTAAATATCTAAGCAATTTAGAAATTTATAAAGTAGATATAAAACAATAATAAAAAAATATATATAAAATCGTAATAAATTACACGCATATTAATTTGGCCTCAATTCTAATAGTCTTGCACTTTTTCTGCTAACAGCGAAGCTTACAGCTACTTTTTACCTTGCTTTCCTAACATAACCTCCAGATGTCAGTCATTAGACAGCCTCTTGTGTTATAGCCTGTGTGTGTGTGTGTGTGTGAATTTACACATCTCCGAGAACCATGCCAGATGGTACAGACATCTCCTTGTTAATTAGGCTAGTCAGTGCTAGTCATTGTTGTGTTAACTGAGTGGGAAGTGACTTCAGACAGCGTAGTGAAACCAGTTTAAGATGGACATGTCTTGGATAGGCACTTTCGACCCAGGTGTGGGGACCATTTAACAGCAGGCATCCCAGATAATGGCCATGTTGCTTGTTTATTGCTGTGCCGTGGGAGAGCGTCTGATCTCGCAATACACTCTGTTTCAACCATTTGATGTAAAGCCTGGCAAAATAGCAGCATAAAACATGTCCATTATCTGTAGATACAGTACAGTTTGTATACATCGTGGACGTTTTTTTTTATTATGCATGCATATAAGTACCTTGTGTATGTAAGGAAGTGTCCACATATATGCTGCGGCCAGCTGCCGCTTGTCAATCATTTCAGCACACAGTGTTCAGATGGCTTCCATTCCATTGTTTATTTTGAGTGCGCAGCCGTGGGTAATAGTCTGTGACTCCTTCATCAAACGCACAGACTCACTTGTGCACGTATAGCATTGATTTAATGTTTGGGCTACAGTTGAGGCGTAATAACTGCTCTATTCACAAAGGTGTAGTTGTACGAACCCATACACAAAATAGTGCTTTAGCGTATAGTTAGCGCTTCCTCTTCTAAGTACATAAAGAATGCTATGTGTATGTCATGTGCAGTTCAGCCCAAGGACAGTATATTATTATTCTTGGCTTGGCGTGTTTAAGCGAAGATGATGTGTGACTGTCTGTGAGAGTACATGCTGCTTTTATATACAGTTTTTTAGTTTTAATTCTGTGTTTAGTCCGAGCCTGTTTCTCTTCAAGTGCTACTATGCTTTCAAAACAGCTGGCATATGGGCTTGGGGAATGTTTCAACACATCCAAATGAGTTTATTTTTTCTGATTTCGCCAATCCCAAGGGGCTTCAGAGGTTAAGTTCACTCAACTCGTGTTTAAAAACCCATTTGGCTCATTTTCATTCACTCGGAAATCCTCCAAGATTTGTTTTTATTAACAAAGTCAGCGTCGGTTCATACACGCAACTGTTTACCCTCCAGCACTGCACATTTCAGCACTAAAGCAGTAACAGTGCCACGCATTCTTACTGTGAAGAAAGATATTCACCATCTCATAGTCATCTTTACACTGCAGGTACAGTATGAATGAGCCTCAGTGGATTATAGGGCTGCATGATATTGGAAATAACTCAAATTGTGATGTTGTGTTTTTCTGCAATATATATATATATATGACAGGAATTTTTACCAGATTATTTAAATAGCTGTGTTTGGCGAGAATTTCTTGACTTTTGGGGTGTGCATCTGCATAAAAAAAGAAAAACTATAATACAGTATAAATATTCTATAATATAATAATAAAATATACTATTTCATACTGTTTTGGCTCATTCAATACACTGAAATAATGATGCAATTTTACAAATTAAAGTGGTTGCAAACAGTTTAGTTTAGCTACATTTAAAAAAATGTTGAAAGGTAATACATTTGTTTATTTAAATGTAGCTAAAATCAATTGATTGCAACCACATACCTCAAAAATGTAGTAAATTCAATAAATATTTTTTTTCAGTGCATGAAAAATGTTAAATAAATATATATTTAAAAAAGTACGAAATATACCGCAATAATACTATTGCACTGTAATTTAAAAAAAAAGTATTTAATTTTATAATTTCTTTTATAAAAACTATAAAAGCAAGCTACGTTAATATTTGTGTCTAAATTTCGAACATCAAACCACTTAGCTTTTACTACAATAATTATTATTTTTTTTAAATATATATCATATGATGCTTAAGTAAATTTCCCTCGCTGTAGAATAAATGTTTTCATGAATATTTTAAACCTCGACTTTTCTTTAACGTATGAGAATAATAATAGACAGATAGACAGGTTGCATGACACCAACATGCAAGGTAAAGGAAAATATGGTCCAGATAACATTGATACAGGTTCACTTACGGCAAGGATAAAAATGATTAATGCGACCACAGCTTGTTTTGTGTGGTGATTTATTAGCTGCCAAGAGCATTGAAAAGACATTTAGAAACCAAACACTCAAACAAACCACCTGAAACAACTTTAATACTTCAATAAATATTTAAGGAAATATCTGTCTTTGATTTTGTTTACTTCTGTACGATAAACTGTTTTTTGGTTGTTGAGTTGCCGCTTGGTAAAACCAGTTAAGCAGCACTAGTTTAGAAGTGTTTTAGGTCAATTTTCAGCGCGTGTGTTGTTTAGCTGTGACCTTCTGAACAGATGTGTATATATAAACATCATTATTAAAAAAAAGTCATCCGCGGCTTATCGTAGATGGCTGGATGTGTGACAGTTCTGTTAACAGCGACTGAGGCAATGTCGCTATTTAGCCATCAGAGAAAACAAGAGCGTAGCGTGTATACATAACGACAATGATTTATAGCTCCAAAAAATGTTTTTGGGACGGCGTGTTTATCTGCCCAGCCTCTTCGCTGGTATCGAAGGGTGACGTGAAAACCGAATGCACGTGTCTGGAGGTGTGAATGAAGTGTGTAGACAATCGTGGCATACTGATGGATATGATGCTCTTTGTTCTAGCGGAGATTTGTAAAAATGATCCCGGAGGCGCTTACTGCCAACAGCTTTGTCAGTGTACAGGAAAACTCCCATGACAGTTCGATTGAATCCAGGCCCAAGCACCCAGAACGCTCTTGAATCCACACATTGTTTCCCGAGAAGCTGAATGGCACTTTCTTGGACGAAGTAGTAGGAAACAGAGAGAAAGAAAGAGACGGCCGCCCTCTCGGCTTCTATGTACCCCCCATTGCACTTATTTCTGAAAAACCAAAGAGCTTTGTGACTTTTTTCCGACCGCAGACCAGCATGGGTGGCTTTAGTCGTGTCACCAGGGGTCGTAAGGGATTGAGTAAGAGTGCTATCTTTAAACGTGTGCATCACGGGCACCTCTCCGTTTGGATTGTTTTGGGTGCCGTAAAGAGCGGCACGATGGATTTCATTGCGTGGGATTAATCACGAGTATAGCAGGAAGGGTGAGAGGCCTCTAAAGCCCCAGGCTTCACTGCAGGAAGTGACATTTGGCAGTTTACCTGGATGCGCTCCGAAGAGAAGCCATATCTAGCGTGTGTAATCTGAGCTGGACTCCGGGAACTTGATGTATGACATATTTGCCGTATTTAACATCCCCATCATCTCAAAATGCTCAACACAGCCAAGAGGAAAAGTGTGGTTGCTCAGAGGGTGATTGAGTTCTCAGTTACACTTCAATTAATTATCATCTCGAATGTTTTCCTAATGTGAAACAAAAATAAACAGAAATGAGGAAATTGTTGACAAACAGCGAGAGTACTACAACGCAGATGCCTAGTCTAGCCAGAATTTGGTGAGAAGTATTTCACATCTTTTGATTGTGTACTTTAGTATCTCGACAAGTCTGAGCACAGTTTGAAACCTTGTATTGATATCTTCTGAAACTCTCAAGACCCTAGTGAGATGACTATAGAGTATTTTCTCATCAGATGCTGCCAAAAGTCTCTACATTTTAATCTCATTGAAATTACAGAGATTAAAGAGAACTTGTACACAACCCGCTGCTCTGGGTGTGTGTTCACGGTGTGTGTGTGTGTGTGTGTTGTATGGGTTAAATGCAGAGCACAAATTTCAAGTATGGGAAACCATACCTGGCCACAAGTCACTTCACTTAAATCAAACTTTAAAAAGGTTTAAATGCTGTACCTATTATTAACAAAAATAAACAAACCTATTGGAAATACAATTTTATTTAACTATTTGAATATTCAAAAAATAAAAAGCCAGATATTATAAAATCAGATCTATCGAACATTGTGGAATATGTTATAATCAAATGGATCTATTTTGAAATCAACATTTTCTGGTCTTCTCCATTGCTAATATTGTAATTATAGCTGCATTTGCATTAATCTTCATATTGCACAAATAAAAATTGTGAATTGAAAATGCACTTAGTGAAAACATTGGAAAAATTCCCATATATATAGCAAAAATGCCCCCCCCCCCACACACACACATTTAAAGGTTGCCTAGCATATGCAAAAGTCACATGATTATTCTTTAATGTACTATAACCTCCACATACAGATATAGCGAGCACCAATTGTAAGTTGTCAGCCACTTCAGTTCAGCATAAGCTCACTCTTATAAAAACTCCCATTACAGTAACACAAAGATTACAGCACAACAAAGCTCTGTTTTATTGGAAACTTGTGCTAAACAAAACTTTTTTTTAGCAGTAATGAGTTGAGTCTTCCTCACCTCTGATTGGCATTTACGTGTTCAACAGACATATCTGTGATTGGCTACAATGCATCATGCTGCAAAAACAAGATGCGATGCTCGTTAAAGAACCGTTGATGCTCTTCATAGAAATCTCACACAATTACACATGGGAGTGTTTGAAAGCAGCTGCTAATCATAACACTTGCTAATTGTTTGCCGAGGCTGAACCAAGCTTTTGGACCAATATATTTTAATTGCTACCCTAATAGAAAGCATACAACATTTTTTTTTTTTTTCCAGCTCATTGGTTTTTGTGGTACAGAAACATTGGGATTAAATGGCTTTTTACCACTTGTTGCTTTATTGTGTCACACAGTTGCATTATGGCTTTTGCATTGCATAGGGCACACAATGTCAGAGTTGTCCGAGCGTCTCCGCAGCTCCCACAGGGATATGGTGCACACAGCACATGGCATTCTGGGCATTCAGAGAACGCCCAATGCATTGCCTGATGACAGACCAATGCAGACCCTCAGGACCAGATCAAAGGGCTCTGCGGTGTGTGTTGGTTAGAGAGAGAGAAATACACAGAAAGATTAGAAGCAACCTCACAGTGCTCAAATTAACTAGTACATTAAAACCAGTTGATACAATCTCTCGAACAGCACAAGAGAAGAAGGAAAGGAAAAACACTCTAGCAGTTGCAGTTAAAAATTCCTTAATGCTCTTGTAAACAAGAGGCTTCCTCTGATCCTCACAGCGGGGTCAGGTGAAAGGGTCGTGCTGCTGGTTATTTAAGGAGCTCCAAGTTCACCTTGACATGTCTGCTGACAGGAAGAGCGGCTATGGATCTCGTTTCCTTGCCCGTGATTACTTTACACCGCAGCTGCCAGAGCCTTTACTAAGAGAGGTGTAGTCTGTGAGTCATGACGGAGGTTCAGATGGACAGAGAGAGGGTGAGACTGTGAGAGAAACAGCGTCGGGAAAACTCAAGACTTGGCTTGCTTCATGAATGTGAATCTATCTATAATGTACTGAAACTAACTGAAAGTTACATTTGAAACCGGTCACAACCCGATAATTGGTTTTGTACGTGAGAGAGAGAGAGAGGGAATAATGTGTCTGTTTTTCACGTAACACATGTTGTGCTGGATATTTGTTCCTGATGTCCTCACAGAAGATATACACTTTGTATATTTGACTCTAAACAGTTTGAATCTTGTAGAAATATTTGTGGCTCGAGTCAATGATGGCATGAGGAATCTTCACGCGAAAACAAAGGCAAACGCATTATGAAAATTCAGTGGTTAAATATGTTATTCTGGGAATGTTGCTGGAGTAAGTAGTTTGAGGAAATGCACGGCCGTTCTGCTGTGGTTGGCCAAAAACGAGCAGATGCACGATAGTGACTCTGTGAAGGTGAAATGAGGTGTAATCATAACCCGACTCCATTTAGCCTGTCATAAAAATACAGTTGGAATGTCTGTAATGAAAAAATGTACATTGTCTGGAAATCTTGCAATATTATTTGAGCTGTAACAATGCTACGGCCCTCAATTTAAAAATCCCGAGAGGTATGAAAATTGTTTCCTAGAACTGAGTTGAATAATGATGCACAGAATTATGCACATATGAAAAAACAAACCAAACGTGCAAATAATTGAGCAAATTGTCATATTGTCAACAGTCCCTCTCTGCTTGTATATTCTGATTCGCTACGACTCCGAAAATAGACACCTCAAGACAAACAAACAGCGTGATTTTGGTTTACAAACAATTGTGTCACTGTTGGTTTGCTTGAACAAACTTTAAAGTGACCACAACATGTTGAAATCTGTGCAGACGTCAATAGCCTACTTTCACTCTCTGGGAGCATTAATAATCAAATAATATGAGTAAGTAAATCCAGTGTCCTTTTGCAAACGAGAGTGCATTTTTCTCAAAGAGAAGATTTCTCGCAAATATTTTGAACGAGGCAGAAATTCATGCAGGTTTAGATTTTCTTTGGACGTGAACCAACAAACACAAACATCTTCCCACCAGGTCTTAGATTCAGAGAAATATTTAAGTACTTTTGCAGATGGTGATAAAAATTAGAAGTAAACTGAACCGATGCGATCTCCCAGCTGAATATAACTGATATCAAATGCTGTGCAAACTCATTGTGGTCACCTCAACTGGTCTTTTTTAAAAACAGGTTAGTTTAGAGGCTGGAAGAACAGCTTTAGTTAGAAAACCTAAATCATTCTACTTTAACAGATGATGTGTGTTTGTGTCTCCTGCTGAACATACTTTTGCACTCAGCTTTTGGAAGAGATACAGAATCTAAAAATGCACTTTGAAAAAGTATTGCAGTAAAAATGTAGAAAAATTGTCTGTGGCTGTGGTCAGGACACATAAGGTCAGGCTGGCACTGGTCCATCTGGTCAACCAAATCCAATTGTGCACTAATAATTTAATTAAATAATATAATATCTATTTATATTATAGACTTAAATCTAAATGCATACGGCAAGTTTATTAGCTTACATTTTTAATAATAAAAAAAAATATATATATATATATATATTAGGAAAATAATATGCTTTATATTCACTAATAATGTTCACATTATTAAAGGTTGGCAACTCATTTAAAGTTTTGCATGATTCGCTGTTATACACATTATTAATATCATATGTTCATTCACTATTAAATTTATATTTGTAAAATGATGACTAAATAGCTTTATTTGGTGTATGTCAGAACTTTTGGCAAGGTACAGTACGGATAGAAAATGCGGTTACTGCTACAGTGTCCCTTATAATAGATGTTAAACTGAAATTTTATTGAGTAGGACTCTTCGTAAAGCCAACACTGAAAAATTTAAATCTATTTAGATTATGTTCCAAATCACTGAAGCACTGGAAAGCAGCACATTTTACTGTAGACTGACTGTAAGATCTGCATTTACTCCAGGAGTCTGATAGTCTGATATCATAAACCAGTGCGGTTTGTGTGTGTGTGTGTGATTCATGGTCCTGCTCCCCTGAGGTCGAGTGTGTGCTGGTATCATGGGCCCCGCGACTCGCAGCAGATTTCCTGTGGGCATCAAGGTGCATTCCCCTCACAGGGAGCTCGCTCACTTCTTATGTTAACAGCTCTGGGCAGACGTCCAAAAACAACAGCTTTTATTGAATTTGAAGGAAGAAAAAAAATCCCCTATTGGACTATTTTGTTCCTCAGGCTATTGCTTTAACGGTAGTTGAAATTGTAGTAGCACATTTCTAAAGGTCGTGTGTCACCTTCTTTAGTCTAAGACTAATTAAGTGCTTGAAAGTCTTAGCAGAAGAGGATGTCGCCAGCATGGCCCCCCGCTCAGAGGCAAATCTCAAGCCCTTAACTCCTTCAAATATAGCTAGGTTTGCTTTACAAATATTCACCCCGCCATACAATATATATATATCACCTTGCTGTGCTCAAGTCAAATGATAGGCATGCTAATTATTGCACTGCATTTTTAGTACTTTACTACAAATTTAATCAACTCATATTTGTCATTCATGTACAAAACAGAATCATAGGATAATATAATGCTTTCATATGTTTGCATGTTGAATTTCTATATTTAAATGCTAAATGATTTATATTGACTTTTTGCAATGGCAGAATTACATCTGGGCATTTGTAAATATTAACGAATAGTAATATAAATAATGATTTTGTTACAGTAGGCATTCCAAATAATATTTTTACATGCCCCAGTCTTGAAATATAATTGTAGAATAGTCTGGTTAAGGTTTAACTGATGATGCAGTATAACTAAAATATAACAAATGTCAGAATATTTTTATGCATGTACATTTTAGGTTATACTGTAGGTGGTTAATGGTTCCTGAAGGCATGTAAATACAGTATAAATGTGATCTGTTAAATTCTGTATATTATTAAACATCAGAGGAATGAATTGGTGGTCATGACCCAGGATTTGCTGGAAGGCAGCCTGCTTTATATCAACGTTTGATTTGGTACCGAAGCACATAAAACTCTACACAGACTCATAAAACATGGACTTTTTGGATTTTTCAGTAATTATAGTCACCTTCAGAAGAGTAAGGTTTTATTTTCTCCTGCGCTGTGGATCAAATCAGACAAGGGTTTGCTGGACAAGTCAGATACAAATCTGATATCATCAAGCTTCTGGCTAACAGAATCAGCCGTGACAGAGCAGGAATCTGTGCACTGTCTAATTTAAAGATTGTTGCTGCTAGATTTTAATCTCTGTGATATGGATTTCTAACAGCATGAAGAAAAGGTATTTCATAATGATAAAAAGGAGTCTTCATGCATAATCCTCCAGTCTTTCAAGCTCCCAAATAATGAAGAAATCAGTCCTCTTCTGACTAAACCCTTGGCATCAACGTTGCTTTTAGGCTAATAAGGACTAAAACAGATGGCCCAGTATGAACAGGCTCACGTAGATGACTTACCTCTCTCTTTTATGTCCACATCAGGCACTTATTTGGTAAATCGTCCTTGGAGCCATGCTTATGTCATTTCCTATGAAGTTCACTCGAGACCAGAAATCATTAGATCGGTGACGTGCATGTTATTATTGAGAGGCATTTAAAAAGGATTAGGTCACTTAAAGGCAGCAATTACTAGTTATTAATTTAACGGCATGTCACAATATGAAGTTTGACTTTTACTACTAAGAATGTATTCCACATGATTCATAATTTCATCTACATGTGCATTTTGTTGAAAGGACACACTGCTTCTCAGCTATTTATATAGTTTGTTGTATAGCGTTGTTTAGTTCAGTAATGTTTTAATTCATTGTTTTCTAATATTGTGCAGTTTTTACAATTTAAAATCTCTGTTCAATTTTAACATATTTTAAAATGTATTGGTAAAGCTGAATTTCCAGCACTATTACTACAGTCTTATATGATCCTCCAGAAATCATTCTGATATGCTGCTCAAGAAACATTTCTTATTATTATCAATGTTGAAAACTGTGCTGCTTAAACAAACAAACAAACAAACAAAAAAACTTTTTATAGAAAAATAGATTTAGTCTTCACTGTAATTTTTGAGCAATGCAATGCCTCCTTGCTAAATAAAAGTATTGATTTCTTTAAAAAATCACATTGACCCCAAACTTTGATTAATAGCATACACTATTTTTTTAATTATTACTTGCAGCTGTTTGCCTGTTACTTACTGTAGATTAACATTTATGTTATTTACTGGCAACAGTTTGTTCAAAGATAAATTAACTTTTTCTTTACAGGAAAATTTAAGAAATGTATATAAATATATTTATAAAAATATTTAATAAAATAACAGCCTCATGCAAAGCATTTCTGGGAACCAATATCAGAAAAAAAAAATGTTAATGCTATTTTTTTATAGATTTATTCTGTAAAGATAATAGACTTATGTAATATAATAGATAATAGATACCCATTAATATAGGTTTGCAAATGTTTTTGAGTCTCTCCAGCTCTACGCATTTTGGATGTCTCCTGACGTCCTATTGACTCTTTTTCCACAGAGTGACAGGTTTAAAGTTGCGTTGGTTTAAGATTGGTGATAACCACCAAAGACCGCTGCTAATTCAGCAGAACAATATCTGTTTCATGGTAAAGGAACTCCTGGAGGCTCACGTTGAGCTCTGACCTCTCAGCCCCCTTCAGTCAGTGCTGATTACCTATAATCTTGTGATGTACTTAAAGGAATGGACGTCGGAGCCTTTTGATTGTCACCACTACACAAATCCAACAGCTTTAATAGACCTGTTTTTGTACTTATTTTGATTAGGTCAGCTTTATTTGCTCTAGTGTTCCACTTTAACGTCCAGCTGCCCATAATCCCCAATTTTCTCCCCCCATCCGTGTAAAGCACTTAAGAACTAATTTGGCCCATTAAACAGATAGGCAGCATTTCCTTTCCTTTGTTTGACCTGTCAAGTCTGAGAGCTTTGTCACCTTCTATCTTTTCTACTCTGTTTACCAAAATCAGTCATTTTCTCAATGCCTCTCCTCTGTGCTTTCACCCCCCTCTCTCCTCCTCTCTATTTTGTCCAGCCTTTGCAAGCATATATTAAAGAATGCTTCTTCCTTCAAGACAAAACAAGGACAGAATCATGAGAGAAATAGGGTTTAATTCATGTGATTTGCTACAAATGTACGTTTTTCTTGAAGGTCTTTGATGTTTTTATCAGCATACCCTCAGGGCATTACCAATGTTGTTATGTAACACAATAAATGACATTTCAGACATTTTTAATGAAATTCAATGACATTTATACACTCCGTGAAACA
>JAUCMS010000022.1:3513155-3523206 GCA_032357445.1 Enteromius radiatus | reverse complement strand
GTTGTTATGTAACACAATAAATGACATTTCAGACATTTTTAATGAAATTCAATGACATTTATACACTCCGTGAAACACTTATCAAAGCTATTTTATCTATTTATTTTTACACATAATTGTATTATTTTAAAATATTAAAATTTTTGTCTTTTTAAAATGTTTTTAAAAAGATTTAAAAAAAAGCCTGAGCACTCAAGTGTCTGTGCCATTAAACCAGATGTGTCATTATTCATGTTGCTAACTATAAACATGTTTATACTAGAATCTCCAGTTGCTTCACAGTCCAGGGTATTGACCTAGTGCCCCTTGTGGCAACACAAAGAATACCACACACGCTTCACACATAAATATCTGACACATTTTAGGAAGCTACAGCGTGTGAAATTACTATACATGTTCATTTACGCTTCAGGAGATGAGGACATTATTTATCTCTCAATGTGCTGCCCTCAAACGAGCAAAAAACATTCTCTAAGATGAGCTCAAGGTTTGTGGGATTACTAAATTCATTGAATTGTAAAGTAGCTAGTTATTTAGCCTTGGTGGAGGTTCATTGGTGAAAGTGAGTTTTATTCAAGAAGGAATTCAAATACTCCCACAAAGGAATTTCTTTCTGCTTTTTACTTGGAAAGCCATTTCGCAAATGAGGACTATGTGTTTAACAGGGACACTGGACACTGACTTAACTTCCACTCTAACATCAAGAAGACCTCTGGTTGACTTTTTGGTCAGGGAGATGGGGAAAAGGCGAGAAAGCATGAGGAAAAAGAAAGTGGGAGAGACTGAGGGGAAAAGTTGCCTCAGATGTTTTGGGTTCCGGTTACTTTCAATCAAGGCATTGAGAGACTGCCACGTGACGTGTTTTGACCGTCCAGTACCAGGATGCTTGTGAATGTGTCTGTTTGAGAGTGAACACACCAGAGCTCAATTAACAGTTAAACTGCCAGAGAAGCAAAACAGATGCAAGCTCAGCAGAGGGTCGAAACGCGGCCCGAGTGTGATCGTTTCACACACCCCTGTTGTTTCTCTTCCTCACCGTGCAGATGACTGGCGATTATCAATTGCGATATCCCAGACAGGGACGGAGTTCATGGGCTGCGGAGTCAGACGAGCCTCCTGAGCTGTCAACGTGCTTCAGGCTTCCCAGAAATCTGCCCGTTTACTCATTTTATAAGACCTTTGAATCTTGCCAACCGGCATGAATTTTTAAGAGACTCTGTGGGAAATTACGTAAAATGCTCAACAAGGAAAATAAGAGCGCTTGCCAAATTGCACAGAAGTTTGCTTTGCCGAAATAAGGGAAGATCTATTTGTTAATGCTAAACTGTTAGGTATGTAATCCGTCGAAGGGCATTTTCACAGACTCGTTTATGAAATATTTACTTTAGACAAATGAGCTTTTCAACTTCCAACAGATGGTTTGCGAGTTGCATTGGACTTGAGAAACTTAAAGGTGCATTACATGGATGTTGTTTATGTTTCACAGGCTCTTTTCTTAAACAACCGGCATGATGGTGGTGTTAGAGTTTACACTGCCACCTATTGGTGTGGAGGCAGCACTGTGCAAAAGCAAAAGTTTTCAGATACAGATATGATTGTAAAATACCTCAGTAAAAAAGTAATATATATGTATATATCTAAAATACATTTATTTCATACTACGTATACACAACCCCATACACAGCCATATTTTCAACCATTACTACAACATCAGCTCAACGTCACATGTACAATTCAATACCACTATTATGAGTAAAGTAATTTTAACTTTACAAAGTATTTTTATTAGCCTTCTCCAGGTGACACAACCCTGGTGTTTGTCAAAAACAGTTCGTAACTTTTCTTCCGGGCAGTTGATTTGATGACTTTGGTGTCTAATTGATGTTCTGGTTATGGTAAGGGCCATTTAGCCCGAGAAGACTCGGGTTGTGTTTACTCCAGATTTATCTGCAGGTATATCTGTGATGTGTGCTGAGGTCAAAGTTCAGCTGCAGCTCTTCATCAAGCCACTGTTGTTAAAGCATATCTGATGATGCCCTGGCTCTAGGGAATGACTTCCCCAGCTGTGAAACAAGAGTGCACGCGGCCGCTTAGTTTGTGTGTTGAGGGGAACCGATAGGAGCGATCAAACATGTAGAGGCCGGAGAAACGAGGGGGTTGTAATCGTCTACAACTCCTTAACTATCCTACCTTCCCCCAGCAGAGCCCCAGTTGGTTTGCTCATCTTGCTGTGAAGCATCCGTTTGATGTCCTCAAGATAAACAGGGTTATTTACAGTGCCGAGGGCTTTTACTCAGGGGCCCCTCTCTGGGTTGTCAGGCAGAGGTGTGTGTGTAAGCGTGGGACTGTGTCAGAACCTTGTTCTCGATTGCTGTGGTCAGAGTAGACTAGTCATATATACACGTGATCCATCAGCGCTGACCTTAACTTGCCCTGTTGACCACTAGATGCTTTGTACACTGCATTTTCTTTTCATTTATAGAATAATGAAAGGGCAGGGTAATTACTGGATAGTATTTAGTGTGACCTCCCCTTTAATCAGGATGCTCAGCAAATTAGAGCCAACCTCAAATAAGCACAGTAAATAAGCCACACACTGTGAGCAACCCCTGTGACAATAAAGTGCAGATAATTGCATTTTTCAAGTATATAGATATGCAGTCTTTAGCTAGTTAGGTTTCTGCTTAGTTTTTGACACACTGTTTTCTCTAACATGATGCTGGCCAGAGGGCTTTCCACCATAGGGTGGTTCTGGGCTGGAAAAATAGACTCACCTTTTGAAACTGAACCTGGAACCAACGGCGGAGACCAGAGGAGAGGAAGTGTTTTTTTTTTTTTTTTACGAAGTACAGTGAAGTTGCACAGATAAAGCTATCTGTTAATTCAAACAAACAAACCCAAACTACTATGCAATTTACAGTGCATTTAGTGGCAATTAAAAAAAAATTCAATTTCAAGAGTAATCATAACTTGAGAATAATGTATTCAAGAATAATGTCTTAAGCAGGCTTCTACAAGAATAAATTCAATACAGTAAGAATTCTTTCAAGAATAAAGTGCAAGATCACACAATAAAAAAATTAAAAAATGAAACGTAAAACAATAACAAGAGTATTTTTTTTTTTTTTTTTAATAAAACAAAATTTTGTAAACGTGCAGCTTTTTTCTTTTGAGATTATTCTCAAAACATCATGGCTTTATTCTACTTTTTATACACTTTTTTTAAACTCTTATTTGCCAAATTATGATTAATTCCTATTTTGTGGCTATGCCAGTCACTTCCGTTTTGTCTGACCTTAAAATATTTATACAGTATTCATAAGATTTATTGAATTTTATTTGTTTTATAGCTAAATTTTGTCAGTTTATCCTAATTAAATGAAATTCTTAAAATAAAAAGAGTTTGTTGCTGTATGTTTATTTATGGTAAGTTAGGTAAGTCTGTTATGTCATCACTGACCCCCCCAGACTAAACCAAGGGCCAGTGGTTGTGCTTGGAGATAACATCAAGCATATTTGCAGGCTCCAACCCTATATTTACTGTAGCAGTGCCACAGGGGAAGAGAAGGAGGGTTTAAGCTTGGTCTTTCACAGTCACAGGTGAGCTAGTGTGGGGATTGTGTTATCATCTAACCAAAGTGCACTATAGTAATCCAGGATTAGAGCACAAAGTGACTGTGTGCATGTGTGTTGCGGCTTTCTTTTTATGTGCCAACCCTCTAGATCCCCATGTTTGCCTTCTCTCAGTTACAGCTTTTACTGCGACAGGAACCTGGTAATTGAGCTTAATCCACGACTGAAGGTAGAGATGGAAAATTAGACTTTGCTGCACTATGTACACAGATAATGAAAAAACTATACTGTGTATTGGTTTTGTTGGCGATAGGTTGCTAATGGAAATGATGGATGGCAATTCTTTCACTGTTAATCTTGACCCTGGTACAGGTTGAGTTGGTGTTTGTCGCTCACCCTATTAAACATGATATAAATCATTTATAGCAGTGTCTCATTTTAATGCTCATCTGTTCTTGGAAGGCAGAGGTTTGTCTTCTTGCAGCTGACACCATAAGTTTCAGACTGTTGAAAATGTTTGGCTAGGGTTCATGGGTATCCGTGACATGGGAATGGAATGGATGTTAGAGAAGAGACATTAAAGATACACAAACACCTGCAGTTTTACTTTCTTTACAGACATCACACACATGAATAAACTCTCATGCACACTTGCAGGCCAATGTCAACAGTTGCTAATGACCTTGTGTTTTTCTTTTCTGATGGACAAAGTGATCTTCAAGGGGCTTGAATGAAGAGTTTAAGACTTTATTTATTCACCCTCATGTTCCAAACCCGAATGCTGTTATTTTCTTTAAACACAAAGGAGAAATGTGTCGAATGAATGTTACACGTTGGTTGCAAGCTATTAAAATAAAGTGAAATGGTTACATCTTTATAATAGTATATAATACTATAACTTTAATCTCACAACAATACTTTATGCATAATTCAGATTTATTCTCAAAAATATTCTCGTAATTTTGCACCATTCACCCTCAAACACTTTAGAAAATGAAGGTGCCTAGAAGGTTCTTCAAAGCGATGCCATAGAAGAGGCAGAAGAACCATTCTTTAAGAACCATCTCTTTTTTGCCATTTTATAATCTGAAGAACCTTCTTTCTCCACAAATAACTTTTTGTGAAACAGAAAGGTTCTTTATGGAACCATTTAGACAAAAAAAGATTCTGCATTGTGAAGCACCCTTAAACAGCATTTTAAAACCACTATAATTAGCAAAGCACCATGTTATAGTTATTTGACAAACACTAAATTCTTATGTTTGTGAATACACCAGTCACTTTATGTTCCCCTTTTCTTTGAGCTTAAAATATTTATGCGCATAATAGATATTTATTTTAACATAATATTAAAGGACTTAAAGAAATGAATAGTTGCCCCCACATACTCTTTTTTTTAATTCACTTTCTTTTTCCAAACTCTTTCTGCTATTTTAAAATTATAGCACAAATTAGAAATTTGTTAAAGAAACATTCATTTTTTGGTTGTCAAGTACCAAAACACACCAAAAGAATCATAAAAGTGCATGCAATGCTGTTTTGGAGTTATAAAACCTTAAATTTGAGTTCTTAGGTGGTCATTTTTGGCTTTAAAACCAAATAGATTGATTAGCAATCTTTGAATATGAAACTGTAATCAATATGAGCATTATGATACTTCAAAATGAACCGTACTATCTATAGCAACAACAGTGCAGGTTTTAACAGCATGAGGAATTTAAATTTTTATTTTACCAACTCTGATAGTGTCAACATACCGTCTGTTTAACTCTCTTACCTTCTCCATCAGGCTGTTGTGTTTATAGTAAAGTGATTTCTGGCCGCACACATGAACATTGCTGTCTTTGTTAGAGGTTGGTGATTTTGCCGTCATGGCTGACACCTCCATCTCTCGCTGTCTCTGTGTGATTAGTGGTGTGTGTTAAGAAGGATTTCCCCACATGTGAGGCCCAGACGATGGATTGGGGAGGACTCCGCTGAGTGCCAGCGGTGGGCCTGTGTGCTTGAGCAGAATATATTGGCGTCCCACATCTAACCTGCTTTGTGCCTGTGAGGTGCTGTAGGTAGAGGGTGCAGAGCAGCCGATCAGCAGTCGAGGTATTTGGTTCAAAGTTCTGCATGGCTGATCAGAGAGATGGAGAAAAAGAATAGACCATGATGTGAACAGGGGCCCACATTGTTCTGTGCGTAACAGGCCCACAGCAGATGGTGGATGAGCCAATATGGCTTACATATACACACACACACGTTGACATGAGTATGCTGGACGTGACATATATCCAGTATATTGTCTATCAGGCAGCCTGCAGGAATTCAGGACCGGCACTTGAGCAAGACTTGCCGGGAGCCTTTCGCAGTTAGATGTTTTTATTGGATTACGAGCTTCACACTGAACACTTTCAATGCTTTGAAGTTTGATTTTTCCTGGACTTCATTTACTAGAGCTTAAAATAGCACCATTCAAGCTCAGTATGTTGTATAAAATGCCAATTCCCATCTGCTGCTCAGTGAAAGAAAATTATTTCATTATTTGTTCACCCTAATATTGTTCCAAACCTCTAAGATGGGCTTTTCTGTGAACCACAAAAGGAAACGATTACACCACTCTTTTCCTAAATAATGGAAGGATAGCTTTGTGTATTATTAGTGGAATTCAGAATTAGATTCAGAATAATGTTTACAAAAAGGTTAGTTTAAAGGGGAAACAAATTCTCATTATTCAGTTGATGGTCCCCATTGACTATAGTAGTATTTTTCCCTTCTGTGGAAGTCAATGGGGACCAACAACAGTTTGGTTCTTCAGAATTCCTCAAAATATCTTATTTTGTGTTCAACATAAGAGAGAAACTTATACAGTTTGAAGCGACATGAGGGTGAGCAAATGATGACAACATTTTCATTGAAACTATTCATTAAACGAGTTTAATAGTTTAATAAATGTGATGTAACGCTTTTGCGAATCTCAAAATGCATATCTATTTTTCATGTTGTACAATTGTAATGTTATGATTCGTTATATTTTTATTTTTTTGTGTGTGTGTGTGTGTGTGTGTGTGTGTTATATATTGTATCATTTATCATCCATAACATCAAAAGCTCCTATGCCCGCTTTCATAGGAAGGGCTTAGCCTAAACCAGGATTAGGCCATAGTTAATTAGGAGTTGGTAAGTAATTTTTACAAACATGCCTAAGAAAAAAAACCTTACTGCTGCACATCTCAAGACAAAACAAAGGCCCTGACATGTTTTAAGGTTAGTCGGAGTGAGTTTCTTTCAAATTTAAACTGCTCAGATTTACATTTAGTCTAGGTCTAAACTTAATCCTTGTCTATGAAACCAGGGGCCAATGTCTGAAGCTCTCTTTCTGTGCTCCACTGAAGAAGAAAGAAAGAAATGTGGGTTAGACACAATATGAGGGTAACTAAATAATGTCACAATTTGATGAACAATTTCTTAAGTTTAATGCCAACACTGATCTCTTACAATAGTAATACAACACATGCAGCAGCCTGAACAAATATGAATCCGAGAGAACAGTTGTGTTGTTATGTGCTGATCTTTCAGTTTCCAGAAAATGCATATCACAAATCATGTGGCGAAGAATACAGGGCCAGTTTAGCCATTAGAATGGTGGTGAGGCAGCGGGTAACTTGTTTTCTCTGACAAGCTTTCTGACTTCCCGCTGGTGAAATGCCTGGAGGGCAAACATCTAGAGGCCCCTCACAAACTGGCCTGTTCCTCTCCACCGAATGCGAGAGCCTCCATATGCTAAACTCTCAGAGGCTCTAGACAAACAAGGCCTGTTCCCTGTTTGTTTATGTTGTGTAATGGTTTTCTGGAGTGTGTGCTTACACATTGTAAATGCAGAGGAGTTCACAGCTCCCAAAAACGTAATGAGATTTTCACCTTCTTCCCTTGAGAAATATTCAAAAAGCATATTTGAAATATTTTAAATCACCAGGAGTGTGAAGCGTAGCTCGTGTTGCATTTCATTCCATCATCTTTACACCCACTACATACTGCTCCAGGTCTGGTGGAGAGAGGGCGTCCTGGACTGGGATGGTTTATGCCTTCGGTGAGACAGCGTGTTTGGATTCCAGGGTCAGGGAGGCACGTAGTGGTGTAGGGTGACCCGCTCGGCCGGCTGAGAGCCGACTGAAGTCTGGACATTGCCAGAGCTTCCAGTGGATCTGATGAGCAGATGGACAGAAAAGCAGTGCTGACCCTAGACAGGCAAGCAGAGGAAGATACACTAGAGGGAAAAAAAGAAAAAGACGGGGTTCATAGGGTTGAGGTGTGTTTGTGTGTTTTGTTGGACCGCGTTCTGGGAAATGGCAGTGTGTGTGTTCTTGCAGCATGTGACAGGAACTGAGCTGAATCAAACCTCTCCAAAGCACAGACCATCTCAGGATAAGTACTTCCCCTGCTTGAGATCTCCATGGCAATGTAACATTTGTAAGTCAAATAAACACACATGCACATACAGTACACACATGCGTTTTCGGTATTATGTTTGCAAACTACATTCATCACTTCAATTGGGTTTGATATCTTTTAGCATAAAATTGTAAAGGAAGAGTTCATCCAAAAATTACTCTGTCATCATTTCTCTTCCTTTATGCTGTTCCAAACCTGCATCACTTTTTTATTTGAGTACTTCTGTATGTGTGCACTTTTTATTGTCAGATGTGGATGCTAATATGATGTCAAGAATACGACATGAGAAAGAGTAAAAGCAGTAGAAGTAGAAGCTTCTATTAAAATATTAATAATACCATTGTCAAGGTGGTCTGAGTTTTCTCATAAAAGAAAAAAAAATCTAAGCAAAGTCTAGATTTTTTGGAACAAGTAGTGTTACAAGTTTCTCACACATTGTTCGGTCTGGATAAACATTTCTGATGTTTGTAACTCTCTGTGACTATTTGTTTTTGTGCCACTGAATATTATTTTGAAGTGCAATAGAGAAGGGTGTTGAAAAGTTCTCTGTCCTCGTCAACAGGCCATAACTTTGGCGTAAAGATTCGAGTGCACCGCAGCAACTATTTACTAGTGCATTACACGTGCGTCATGTTTGATTATTTGGGTTTCAGTCTCACTTCACTTTGATTCCCAAATGTAAATCTTAGATGAATGGGAGTTACAACACCGTACTTACCAGCTTTGGGTTTGGGGTGCAGAGGAATGTTGGTATTTCAGTCACTCCTGACTCGTTGGATGCTGTTCTGTGTTTGTGGCTGAGCCTGTTTCTCTCATTTGAGTTTGTAACATGTAACGGAAACACAATCCTTTGTGATTTCTCCATTTTATTCCGGTTTACTTTTTGTTTGGGCATGTCATCCCTCACCAAGACTAGGTTTATTATAATGTACTGTTTTGGTTTATAGTTTTGTACATGCTGCTGATTGGGGAACAAACTTGAGGTTTCTGTAAGGGGTAAAGTGGTGTACAATTGCCCCAAACCTTTATAGTTTTTTTTTTTTTTTTATATACATCTGCTGAGCGCTGACGGTTTTATTTTTTGTATAACTTTAAAGTACACACACATTCCACAATTTGGACTTCCTTTGTGGCACACATGGAATTCAGATCAGGGGAAAAACGTAAATTGGGGGAACTTAGCTTATCATAAAAATGCATTTTACCATGGAAAGATATGTTTAGTTCTTTTAGTTTTTTTCTTCGCAGGATATAGTCTTTCATTAGGGCTGCAGTCATACATTACTTTTCATATTAGATAAGACTTGAGTTGCTCTAATAATTGTTAAAGAGAACTTGGAAATGTTGTAATTGCCAACTTGGAGAAAAAATGGTTTGAAATAGAGTTATTTATTTACAAATATATATTTATGTGCTTAATTAAAAGTACTTTTGGCATACTAAACTGGTATACTTAAGGTCTGCTAAAACTATTTCTTGCTTAATGCACTTTAATTGTGCGGAAGAAGGGCTGAGGTCCAATTGCAAGTATATTTCAGATACCCTTTAAATATCTGGCACTTAGAGACATTTATTATACAAAGATCATACAATGCTTTTTAACAGTGAAAATTAAACAAGAAAATACATAAAGAAATACTCTGTATAAAAGTTGATCAGTATGTGATGGTAATAAATATGTCCGTGGATTTGAATTACACTTAGTATGAAATAAATGTATATGAAATAAATTATGGCGTAAGCATTTTATTTATTTTTTACTATACACTGTAAACCCGGATAAATTAAAACAACTCAAAAGTTTTGTGGTAATAAGTTTCCACAAATTTTTTAAGTTGATAAAATTAATTGTTTTAAGTCAGTTACACTTCAATTCATAGATTTAGATTTACAATTATTTATTTGAATACACTTTTTGTATGCATTTTATAACTCAAAACTTTAAATTTTTTTTTTAAGTTAACCATAAGGCTATGGTAGCTACTCACTGACTCCCAGAGTGCATTGCGGCAGAATAAATTATATAAATGCTTTGTTTTAC
>JAUCMS010000022.1:3478718-3513055 GCA_032357445.1 Enteromius radiatus | reverse complement strand
AATGAACTGTTTCACAGTTTTAAGTACAGTTCACTTATTTTTTATAAGTAGGTTATACTGTTCGGGAATACAGTGTAGCAGTTATATGCATTTACCAGTAATTTAGCAGTAATTACTTATTTTAGTAATTACAATAACTAGGTAATAACTACTGTAGGTACTAACCCTGAATCTACCCTTATATATTACCAGTACTTTCTTGTGTAAGTACACTGTAAGACCATTATAAGTACATGAAAGTACACATACCGTAAAAATAAAAAAAGTGCAGCCAGAATTCTAGTCTTACATATTTTAAAAGAATCAAAAAGATTTAAGTGGTTCTTTGAAAACATTCATTAGGGAATATAATCTTTTGCAGTTTTTAAGAGTAAACCTCCAAATTTTGTTTCTAAATGAAATGCATGATAATGCAAGTCTAAATAATGACTGCCCAATTTGTAAGTAGGAGTTTCTTGGCTGTACTTGAAAGCAGCATAATTCCATCAATCAATCAGTAGAGATTGTGTCAAAGAGATTAAGATAAGTCTTCATTGGCACTGTGGGTGTGTACTGAAGGTGCTGTATGGATTTTCTTTTTTTAAATACTGCCTTATTTAAGGTATAATAGAAATATCATAATCCTCTGCCTAGAATCCCAACATTAGTCCTGTTATCAGTGCCAGCGCATGGCTATCTAATGTGTTTTTAGCTGTGTAATGTTTATTTCAACAGTTCTGCTTTTGTAATCAGCCGACAAGCTGCATTTATTTGATGGCCACTTTTGACACACCAGCCACGGTGTGTGTTGAGAGCCGCTGGCCAAACGCCAGCCCTGTAACACACATGGTAAAATCATTGAGCTGCTGCCTGTTTATTTCAGCAATGCCACTGAAATCTCCTTGTCAGGCTTCTGTTTTAATAACTCTTGGCATGGCATGCCTTTTTACCCTCAGTAACCCAATATCGGCGGACGCCGGCTCTCTGAGCTCTCGTCGCACTTCATTTTTTCGCTCTTGGCCGCAGCGTGAATGGGAGCGGTAAAACCCTCAGCGTGGAGGTCCTATGGGAGCTCAGCAGTCTGCAGTTTTTCGCTTAACCGATGTGACAAAGCTCAATAACGGATTTGTCTGCCTTGGGTCTTGGGAGAAAACTGACGCCATCTTGGGGAAACCTCCCCTTTTTAAGTCAGTTTTTTAAAATGTATTTTTAAGAATGTGTGGTAAGTAGCAAAGCTATACAGATTGATTGGTATTTATGGAAGGAAATGTTGCTGTCCGTTTGCAATTATGATGTCAGCATTAATAAACCTGTTGTTTCGTCATTCTGATGAATTGTGTTTTTGTCCTTTCAGACGACTGTACTTTAGGTCAGATCCTTTTTCAAAACAGATACACTAATCTTGCCCTTTTTAACACTGTGTTCATATAGCTGTCGCACTCTGTGCTCCCAAAGGTCAAAGGTGGGCTCACGAGCGTATGCATCGCAATTACAATTGTCGAGGCAAAAGCATAAAACATCCCTTAGGCCTCCTCTAAAGTGTCAGATTTTCTGTTCTGCGGTAGTGAAGGTGTTGGTTTAACCTTTCCCCGAAGGCCATTTGTCTTGCGTAAGTAACTTGTTTGTTACTTTGGAGGTTATGAGGTGCAAGGAAACAAGATTTTAAATCATGCTGCAGTTAATATAAGTAGGTAAATGCTATTTAATACCTTTTTTTTCCTCCCAGCCCCAGGTTTGGAGGTGCAACCTTTGCCTGGCCAGAGCACAAACAAAAAAATGGCAGCACTGTAAAACAACAATTCTGGTCTGAAACCTACACTACACTAGTATTACATCAGCAAGTGACTGAATGATCACAAAAATGTCAGGCTGGCATATGGTTAGCAGTCATATATCGGTTTTTAAGAAAACCTGTTTTCTATTGGGTGAATAATTAATATTCATGAGCCAAGCTGCTAGTGATATAGATATCAGACTGTATTCTGGATTTTGTTTCGTAAAATTCCCAACATTGCCAGTGTTTTTTTTTTTATTCCAGTAATTTTTAGTTGTGCTGAATAAGCCCAGATGAGACTTTCTCCGCTGTTACTACCCTCACAGCCTGTCTTCTGACACTCATCCTGCTTAGTGGGCAAAGATCCATATTCACACCGGATATCTTCACACCATAAAAGCTGTTTGATGCTTTCTCACGGTTACAGTGAGCATCTGACACGCTGCAAACAGCTTTGAGGTTAGCGGGTACACTCAGCATTCTCCTGGTTAGTTCACTGTGGGTCAATATTGATCATAATTTTGAAGAATTGCTTCATAAAGTGGCATACGTGAAAGTTTAAAGTGTGAACAGCTTTTTTAGCGTTTGTTCACATTTTCTTCTAGACTTGAGTGTGAAGTACGCACATCCACACACACGTGCGCACACATATTCTTTTCATTTCATAGCACATTTGCTACTGAAGTGTACTGTAATGACTTCAGCATCTGTGAGGGCTGGCAGGTGTTAATGCAATTCTTTCTTTATAATCTGCATTTTATTTGTGGTAGATAAGATGACCTCAGGGCCAGTAACAGAGGATTTTTCCGATGGGTGTGGATAAAAAATGGAATTCAGTCGCTCTCAATGGCCCTATTGAGATTCCTGATGCATCAAATCCCTCCTGTTTCTGCTAATGAAGTCAAACGCTTGTCCTCCTGGCTTTGCCTCCCTGATTCGTTGAGCAGGACCCAACAAAGGTTCAGAGAAAATAAAAGCCAGCCTAAGTGAAATGTCAGTGGAAGTCAATTCAGACCAGCAAATTGGCCAATTAAAGAGGAAATAATGCAAACTCTATTTAAACCAAATGCCCCTTCCACTTCCTGACCACACTTTTTCTCCACACCACGGCCCCAAGAACTTCAAACCTTGATGAATCATCTTAAACTGCTACTTTGTTTATTTTAATCTGGTAATTCAACTAACAAGATATATGAGTGTGGTGTTTGCAGGATAATTAATATACGTTTACAGCTTGATCTTAATAGAAGACGAAGAGTGGCACTTAAAAAGAAAATTAAATGAATCAATTTTAACATAAATCTGTAAATAGAGTAATTTTTAATTCATTCATTTGAATGACTTTATTGCTTTGCATTTAACTGAAATTAAGTTTTGATTATAGAGACTTTAATTTGGAAAATTAAAGCTTTAAATATGTCTCTTGTGATTTATAGGCTTATTTATTTAAGTGTTCTCCATGAAGTTATAATTTGTTAAAAAAAAAAAAGGTTGTTCTGTTGAAAACACCAGCAGAAGGATGTTATATTTTGCAAACTTGTCTCTAGCAAGGGATGCTGATTTCCCCGCTTAACAAACTCACCTGGTAAGACTTCCTTAGTTATGCTAACAGTGCAGATCAGCTTAAACCAGCATAAACCAGCCTGGAAATTCCTGCTGACCCACATCTGTCTTTTCTTTAGACCAGTCAATGGTAATGGCTCAGCTGGGCGTTTCTCAGATTCCTAATCATGAATGAATTTCTTTAGGGCCAAATTTCAATCGATGACTATCTAAATCACCCATTTAGATGGAAAAACATCCAAAGAAAATTCTCCACATCACCACCCGTTACAACCGGAGTAGGAAACCTTTCTTCTACCCAGAGATGGGGTTCAATTTTTTGATGGATATTTTTTTCCTCCTGGGAGCAATTTGAGAGAATAATGGTAAAGTCAGGGTAATAGTGGTTTTTCTGGCATCATCACAAAAGCGTCTTTGTAGTGATCTCCTGTAAGTGCCTCAGCGTAATTATTTAATCCCGGACGTAATGGCACACTTTTTTTTCTGCTGTGGGGCTTGCTGGGGAAAATATTTCTCCACCTAGCCACATCTTGGCTTATGAATGAATGTGGGCTCTGCACCGATTCAGGCTTTCTGGGAATGCTGCAATTGCCCAGGAGTACACAGGGTATACAGGGTGAGGCGAATGTTGACTTGCCTTACAACCCTTAAGAAAACTCACTTATTTTCCCAGCCTTCTAATGTTGTACGTCTCCTTTCTTATTTTTATAAGCAAAATACTGTGTAGCTTTTGAGCCTCTTGTAACCGTTCCTGCGCTCTCTTTGGAGTGGGAGACGTCAGTCATCTGGATTGCGCCGGGTTCAGCACGGGTTGGGGCGTGTGATGGACTGTACGTTTCTCTAGGCTTGAAACTTTTGTGGACCTATCGGAACTTGATAGGGCCTTTGTTTCAGGTTTATTGGTTCCCTTAGGATACTGGAGGTGCATGGAGCACCACATCCCTTTTTCAAAGAAGTCAACTAATCTTCTCGGCCTTCTGGAAGTGCCACATAACCGTATTTTTATTTGGAGACCAAGAGAACTTACCTTTGACAGGGTTATATATAACAGTTGTGAAAAGTCATGAAATGTGCACAGCGATTTTTCCAGATTTCAAAAGGTGTGGGGAAGCCTTTGTTCAACTTAATAGACGAAAGTGCAAAAGTTTATTTCTTTTCTTTGGTTATGAGTTGAACAGTCAAATTAATCTCAATTCAAACTGCATTTTGGTTATTTTGACTAGGTTAAAAAAAAATAACCAAAACCAAAACAAACAAAAAAACAGCTAACAAAATAAAACACAATAAAAATATGACAACATAATTTAAAAAAAAAAAACAATAAAAATATCAGTTTTTGCTAATAAACTCCCTTATATTCATTTTGTATACTGTATTTACATGCATAAGTTTATGTGACATACATGGTACATAAACAAACTAAAATTCTTAAAATTATTTTATAAGTTATTTTATTAGTATTGTTAATTTAATAGTAATTATTTGATCCATTTGACTGCTGAACATCAAAATATATTTTATTACGGTTTAAGACGTTAATTTTTTTCGATTTTTCTATTTTTGTCACATTTTCATGCCATTTATTCTATCTAAAATTCTTCTGTTAATCCAAACCTAACTCTAATTCTAATTCTATGTTCCGCAGAGTGGGAAAAAAAGTTTTATTTTAAAAAGACTGTTGTTAGTTAAACAGTTCCATTTGGCTATAATTGCATGGAACAAATTTTAGATATCTTGCTTTATGTTCCACAGAAGAAACTCAGGTGTGGGACTACCTGAGAAAACAAATGACAATTTCTTTGGGGTAATATCCTCTTTTAGGACATCATATTGATGCGCTCTTACACTGAAGTTGTCTGTTGTTGAAAAGCATGCTTTGTTAGGCTAGCATTTGCTGTTTTATTCATATCCCTGTCTCATCCTCTGCTTGTGCTGCGCTTGCAGTTTGGAGGTCTGGAAGCTGAAACATTCATTCTTGGGCACTATGGCATGTGTTCGGGGCAATCAGAGGACAGAGCATTTGGAGAAATTGGCAGATGATAAGGGGAGTGGAGCTGGCAGTGGATTGGTATTTTGGGCTCTATGGTATTCTTCAGGTTATTCCTGGGTCTATATTACAGATCTCAGATCCTACGATAGTGTCCTGCCTGGCTTAAAAAAAAGTGGGCCTGGAAATGGTTAAAATCATAAAATACACTTAAAAAAGCTATATTTTCTATGTGCAAAATAAGTTAAAGGGATAGTTCTCCCAAAAACTAATACTTGATGTTTATCTGCTTACCCAAGATGTAGGTGACTATGTTTTTTCAGTAGAACATAAGTTTTGGGGTCAGTGTGATCCAGATTTATTTTAGTGAGAGAAAAAATACCAAAATATTTCCATTGGATGCTTTCATTGCCCCATTGTGCTGCCACAAGGTCTATCCAATACTGTAAATGATACCAAGAATTATGAATCTGTTTGGATCATCATAGTTCAATATTCAGGGTTCAATACTATGAAACGAGGCGGGGTGGGTGGCTCGGGTGCCTTTGCGTCAGCATGCAACAGAAGATCTCAATTTCCTATCACTTTCCAGTCCTCTTGCATAAGGCCGGTAACAGGTGGTTGTGATATGCGGCTTGCGACATTAATACTTTAACTGACATAGCACTGCCTAAACATTTAATGGAAGCATTAAACGTTCCTTGTGTTTATAGTTCAGTGTTGTTGTTGTTGTTGTTGTTGTGTGTAGCACCGCACACTCTCTCACACAAACATACCCCTCTAGACACACATAGTTTTACACCTAGAGTTCTCTAGGCATCATCACCTGGGGTATTTTTGACGCCCCGGCTCAGTTCGCCTTTGGATGAAGGTTGTCTGCAGAGCAGGAAGTGGACGCAAGTCCAGAATGCGTCAGGAATCAGAGCACATGCTTCCACGTGTCTGTGTGCTCGGTCTCGGCTTTCACTTCAGGGCTTTAAGGCTCTCCACACCCAGTCTACCAAAGTGTCCACTTATCTTACTACTGGCTGTGCTCTTGCAGTTTTTGACACATTATCTGCTTCTTGCCGCCGCCGCTTGCCGTGACTCCATGCTTATGTATTTTTAGCCCCGTTTTTGTCTTTAATTATTGCAGCCACGGGGAGTTGGGTCCAAAGAACTGTCATGAAATTATTATACAACTGTGTTGCTTAGCAATAAAGCATTGTAATACAACTCTCAAATAGCCGTGCTAGTATAAATCATAGCAGGGAAATGCTTTACTGTGGTGTGGAGCTATTGCTTGGGTCATTCAATACATAAATGTAACTGTGGGACTAACTCTAGGTTGTTTTTCAATCAGGACCTCCTGGTTTGAGGGGAAAGAAAGGCCGTGATGGGGCTTCAGGTAGGTCTACAGTACGCATATGCTTGTGCTTGCAACGCCACCGGCTGCTGTTGTGCATAAGCTGCTACATACTGTATGTGCACACCTAAAGCTTTCAATAGCAAGAGAAGCATGAAAACACGATCCTCCATTTAGCATTCAGAGATGCTTGGACAGAATATATTTAGAGAGTCCTAGGGTAGAATTAATGGTATTAATACAACATTTTGAACACATCATTGAAACGTGTTTGGGGTCACATTAAGATGGCATTATTTAGTTTATAGAGTTTATAGACTGAGTGAATAATAAAGTAAATAATCACATTTTGTTTAGCTTTTATTTATCACTGGGGCAATATTGTACCTTATCTACCCCTAAATGCTACATATTGTACATACTGTACTTGATGTACCTGTAAATGTAAAATTTCTGCATATTTGTTTGTTTCTGACAGAAAATACTGTTAAAAATAATGTGATTTTAGCCATTTTTGTATTATATGAGTCAGTAAGGCTGCTGCTACAACCTATAGATTTCTCTATATTTTTTGTGTATGAAGTGGTTTCATGTAAAGAGTTATGGATCACATGGGTAAAATGAGAACGTTTGTGATGACAAAGATTGATCTGGAATGTTCAGAGAGCAGTTCTTGCGTGACCACACATATTTTGTGTGTGTTGTTCACTTGTTTTATGACATTATTCTTGCTTTTAGGCCTAAAATAGGGCTTGCTGTCTCAGCAGCAGCTTTGATAAATGCCGGTTCTGATTTCTAAGAAAATACAGGCTTCTCAAAACAGGAAAGGAAAGAATAATGATGGACCCATAGGAAAGCTTTGTCACCGGTGTGACTGCGCCATTGCTTAAGGCTGCCATATTTAATGCGCCAGTTTGACTGTGGAGACCAGTCGAAATGTGTGCTTGTGTGCTTATGTTTGCTCGAAAAACATTTCTCCTGCAGAAAACAATGTTTTTATCTTCCATCCATTACGTTATTTTTCAAAGGTAGTCATAATGTTCATACTGTTACTCCCCCAAGTTTTCTTGCCATGAATCAGAGAGGTGTTGCCTTTTCATAATCTTTAGAGGACAGAAAAGAAGTCTGGATGAACCTTATGATTCTGGCCAGTGTTCAATAGCTCTGTAACAAATTGCCTTGTTGTCCAGATACAATAAGTTATAGAAGAAGGTGATTTTAAGTGACAGAAGCGGAAAAGATTTGTCATCAGCAATTCTGAGTTTGTTCTTCCTTGATAGAGCTTGAGATCCTAAAGCTATGATCTCATTTCTGCTTGATTGCTGTGTCTTGCTTAAAAGAGGCCTTACATCCTACTAATGCATGTGCTTATAATTTGACATTTTGTAATACTTAAAATCAATATTGAACTCATTTTAAATGAAGCTTTCAATTAGAATTCCCAAATAATATTAAAGCAGCAAACTTTTCAGTGCAACTAACCTGACCTGCACCCTTGCATGTTCGTTTGTTAAATATTAAAGCATATTTTCATTATGCTTTCAGTAACCAATATGAGTGTAGAAATCTCAATTTCGTTTAACATTTTCCTCAGGGTTTTAGTCTGTCCTGCGTTTTCCACCAGAATCACTGAAAAACTTTTAACCTTTCTTGACTAACGATGTTAGTGAAACCTGTTTCCACTGTTTATTACGCCGCTAGCGTATGATTTAGCATTAGCTATGAAGGAGATGGACAGTTTGTGATGTCTGGGTGGGGTTCGCGTGCTCAGAAGGGGTGTGATTTATCTGTGCAGGCAGGCTTCCAGTGATGTGGCTTATTCTCCCACTCAGTTCTCAGTGGTCTGTTGCTTGGTGGGCTGACTGCTCATCCGTGGACCAGAGACAAGCAACACTTTCCCACAAAAAGCTTTTCAATCCTGTCATCAGTTAAATCACAAACATATTTTTAACGCTGTATTTACGCACTTAACCTATGCTGTGACGCACTTCATTAAACTACCTGCGTGTGAACTGTAATGTTCCTCAGAGGTTGCGTTACGGTAAGAGAAATCGGAGGCGGCGTTCATCAGTTCAGTCTGCGCTGCACAGCCAGGAAATTCACTTCGGATTCTGGTTGGACTACGCAAATTCAGACTTGCGTGATGGTTTTTTTCCATATTCGTGGGGAAATGAAATCCGTCAGGGTCAAATGTTTGATGTAATGTGCACATGGTCCAAACAAGATGATTTTTTCGAAATGACTAATCTGTCTCTCTCTCTCTCTGTTTTTATTGCAGGTCCTCCTGTAAGTAGATGTTGGTCCCTTTGTTGACTGGATTGTGGTAATGTGACCCAAATTCTGTGGCTTTCTGTGTATTTGTGTGTGTTTTGAGAGTGTGAATTTATCTTTCATGTGTTTCCTTATTGCAACTACTGATGGAGTGCTGATTACACAACTTCATTCACACAATGGAAATGGTTAGATTAGTTACAGACAAACACCCACACTGTCATCTGTCAGAAGAAGAGAATGAGTTTTGTGATAAAGGTGAAGTTTGCGTTTTTGATGTTAAATTCAAAATCCAGTAAAATGTGAAGAGATTCTGTGGATCGGTCAAAAAAAATTGTTTTGTTTTAAGCATTTTGAGCAGTCCAACATGGCAACACTGGCTCAACCATCCATAGTTTTTAGTCACGTGACCAGTTCGAAGACCTGGAGGGGAAAAAAAAACTGCAGCAAAAACCTGTCAATTTTCTGTTTCACAGCCACAAATAGATAGCTTTAGATCACCTCTCAAAACAATTAATCAAAGGTACAGTATGCGATTAAAATTTAAGTTTTGTCCATTTGCAATCTATATTAAGCTACCGTGGCAATATTTCAATCAGCGCAACAAAACGTTGTAGTGCCATAATATATTTAAAACAGTAATATTTCAATGTAAAATTCAGTATTCTGTGTTAATGATGCGTTGTTTACATAGAAAAGCAGATGATCTACTTAATGGTTCAGTGTTTTTCTTATAACGGTTTTCTGTGGGAAAGCATATATTCTGGCTTCATCTGCTTGCCTTTACAAAATATAGCCTATATAATGTGTTTACTCGGGATGTAATGGCACAGTACGGAATTTATAGAATCATTTACAGGAAAAACAAAACTAATGAAGAGACTCAAAAAAAGTGCAGTTTACATGAACACTGAACATATCAATGGCATGCAAATTAGCCATCTATCTGTAAACTTTGAAACAGGAACTTCAGTTTTTCAATTTTAATAACAAAAAAATATTAAACTTTCCACGCATCTGATTTAAAACCCCCTTTAGATGGCTAGATGATGTCATATGTCAATTTCCATATTCATTATGTCAGTGCGTCATATTATCTTGCTTCTCTGATGTCACATAATGTTATTCAATGCACCCTAATTCTCAATATAACAGTTTTCACTTATATATTCAATCATCAATTTCTGTTGTCAGAAAAACAGAATAAACATGAAATAGTGACTGAAATGCACCCCATTATAAGGCCTTCGGAACTAGTTCTACTTTACAACATGTTAATCTAGATTAAAATCCTTATTTATAATCGAGCATTGTCTGATGAAACCAAGTACACATAAGATATAGACAATGGCTATGCTGTGGTTTTGGCTATATTTGCATGTAAAATAGAGTTAGAAGCAACATAATATCTATTTTAACTGAAAGCCCTGCTCCCCTCAGCCGCTCGCTGAACAGAACAGATGCAGAGAGAGGTGCGCGCGCGCTGGGAAAACAAGAGCTCGCGCTCGCGCGGCAGTACCGGAGCCTCGCTGAGGTTTGTCCAAGAAGTATCTAGATTTGTCGCTAGTCGCTTTTAAGGAAAAATGTCACCAAGGGGGTCTGAAAAGTCAGTAAATATAGCGACAAAGTCGCTAACACTGATCTGTAGCGACAACAGACCGCAAAGAATGATGGGCACGCCTGGGCTGATGGGAATTGTAGTTTCCATTCGCAGGAGCAAACTTTTCTCAGAAGACCTATCGTTTTATCGAGTCATGCGACCACAGTATTATGGGAAAAATTTGCTAACACGGTACGATGGTATTTACGATACCGTTACATCCCTAGTGTTTACTGAATTTCACCTTTTAATGTCTGCGTTTTACTACATTGCTACTTAATGCAAACTGCTTAAAAATCACTAGCGGTCAGTGGAGCAAAGTTTCATTTTGCCTGCCAGGGGGCGTTCCTGTAAGAGTGTGACGTCACATGAAACACTATCAAATAATGAAAATTTAGGGTGGGGCTATACATTTGAGCAACCAATGTTATACAGAGGGGGCGTGTTTTAGAGACTTGGATCATTATTTTTTTCCAATTTTGTTTGATGGCACATAATGACATACCTCACTTTAAATCGCATAACATTATCCGGGACATAGCAATGTATTCTTATAGGAATTTGGCAATGGATATAGAAGACAGCAGCATTGGCAGACACAGCCTGTTCAAATTTATATATATTTTTGAAGGCTAATGTTACAGAATGAGGATATAATGAGAAAGAAGGTCAGGAGAAATATATAGTAGAGGAGAAAAGAGAGTCAAGCGGTATAAAATTAGGTGCGGTTGGACAGCTGCATCCCTGCAGTTAGAGAGAGAAGGTCGAGCTTAAACGATTAATGAAATACCAGCGGCCGCAGAAAAGACAAATCTCAAATAAGATATCTTAACCTTTTTCCTAGATTGAATAAAGGAAAAATGGAGTCTTTTGCTGAAACTTATTATGAAGGTGATCCCAGTAATCTTACGTTTTTCACTGGCATCACTGTTCACAACAGTTTGCAGCTGAAGAGGCAGTAAAACATCTACAACATCTTTTTCACTGAAATTATAATTACAGGGGCAGATATGATTGATTAATAAAGGCATAATTTCGAGTGGTTCCTTGCACAGTACTATTTTATGACTTCAAAATGCCTACAAAAGTTAATGCTTTAGAAACTATTACAATTTTATGGTTGCAACACATAACCAGCTCCATATGTATGGCTTTTCTGATGTGGTAAAGTTGCTTGGTAGCACACCTGGTATAACGTACGGAGCACTCGAGTACGAGTCTGTGAAACATGTAATAATAAAACAGATCAAAGAGCTGAAATGGCATGGTTGCTTCAACTAATACATTTATATCTCACATAATAGTTATGTTTAGGGAAGGGTTTAATGTAAGGGATATATTATCTTTAAAAGGGATGCAGCATTAACCTTTTAGTGCCATTCAGCGGACATTGCATTTCTGAACTGTCACAGTTGGGTCATTCCTGTTAAACAGTGACTTTTCTGTCTCTATTATAGTCACATATTTATAGGAAATTGCTGAAATTATATATATTAGGTCTAGTTTATCACTTAAAAAAGAGAATTAAAATATAATTTAGTTTTTTTACAAACCTTTTAATTGATATATGCTGGCATTATATACTACACCATTTTCAGTGGTTTCGTGTGTACGCAGATATTTCTTGAGATGACGGAAAAAAAATTATCGGATACGGACCGCACCGGCTTCATGTGGACGTAGCCTAAGTTTAGCTTCAACCCTAATCAAGCACACCTGAAGAAGCTAATCAATGTCTTCAAGATCACTAGAAAGTTACAGGCAGGTGTGCTTGATTGGAGCTAAACTCTGCAGGACCGAAGTTGCCCACCCCTGATACATATATATAAAAAGTTTTGAATTATATTTATTTTTGTACAGTTCTCTTCATTTACCATGTCCCTAAACTCATTTTCCAACTTGTTAGGATGTACTTCCTCACCTTCCGAAATAGACTACATTTCCACTGAGATCATTTTCAGGAAGTGATATTGTTTATTTTTTTCCTGCAGGAATTTAACTGTACAAATGGAGGTGAATGTGACCTCTCATTCCTACCTTTTTTCAAGTTTTTAAAATGCTTGTCCCACTCTGTTATTATATGGAAAAATGATTCCAAAAAACAAATCTGATATAATTATAAACGTTATGTTCATCTGTAGAAGGTTAGAGAGCTAACTGAAAAACTGAAAAAAACTGCAGCAAATTTAGCACTAAATTTTCCACCTTGTTAGATTTTTATAGACTGGAATGTGAAACTAATAGGGTGGAAATTCTAATAGAATATTGAGCTCAGCCAGTATCTGTTCCATGTATTTAAACATGTCACTATTTTGGTAAAACGCTAAAAGGATGAAAAACATGTAACTTTTTTTTTCCAAAAATTGTGACGCTAAAATGTTACCAGAAACCAGGAATGAGCCAATTACGTACAACCAATGTAATAGAATTCACCAGTTAATTTTCTACATGTGCAAGAAGCTACATACAGTAGAATGATTTTATGGAACGGCACATTTTTCCAGTGATCCTTTGCAAGTCACAAAAATGTAATAGTACTGTACCTTTACTGGATGACAACAGTTGTTTTGTTTTTTTTTAATAGGAAATTTCCGGAAAACCATTTTGACATAAATACTAAACGAACTCCATTAAAGGGATAGTTCACCCAAATAAGAAAATCTCTTTTACATGTTCATTATACAGTCATTTATGCAATGTTATAAAACATCATTGATGTTTATTATCATTTATCCTCAAATCTGGCATGACATGTCTTCATGAATGGAAGACTTATTTGACTTTTTAAGTTTTTATGTGATCGATGGAGCTCAGATGAGTTTGTTTTGTTTTTGAAGTGAACTGTCTCTGAGCTATGAATGCGAAACTTACGAGCAATAAAATATCCCTGTGGGTGAGCAGGTTTTACAGCCCAAAAAAAATCACATATGTATACGAACATTCCATCACCTTCTCATATAACCCATAAATTGAAGGCAAATTGAGGAGAACTGAAAGACAGGTGAGGGAACTGTCAAACAATGCGCATAGTCTGTTAACCAACTTAAACATTTAGGTTGATATTTCTACTGTTGTCAACAAAGAATGTTTAGAGATAGTCAGTGACTTCTTTTAATCAAGCCAGTCTTCTTTAAACAGGTTTGGTGATCTATTGGCAATCAGTGTCAGTAAGTCTTTAACTACAGTGTTTGTTTTCAGTAGAAGGAGTTTGACAAGCCCGGTCCCTGATCAATTGTCCTAGAGGGCCATCCCCATCATACTGACCTATACTGAACACTAAGACAACACTCTCACACTGATGTGATGGCAACTGTAAAACTTCACCAGATTGGCCTTTTCCTGTGTATTGAAAGTGAATACTTTGAGAAGTTTAAATGCATAATAGTCTGTGGTTCTTCACAGGTCACCTCACAGGAGCATAGCCTTTTGCCTGCTTTTGAGGCACAAGCCAGCCTTAAACAATTAGTAGTGACAGGAAACATTTTACATCGACAGAAAGCATCTCAGTTAGTGTGTTGAAAACTCCTGAGGAACACTGCACTGGACAGTCTCAAGTCTCATAATGATCGAAACACTTGACAATTAAGGAAAGAGGGAATCAGCACTTATTGATCGAGTATTAGTGTAAATATGATTTTCGCAGTCTTTTGCACATTTGTTTCTTATTTACATGGAAAGGACTTCAGTGCTTTGGGAGTTTATATTTGTAGGTCAGTCAGCAGCTTTCTGTTCATTAATGCAGCAGATCTACAGCATGTGACCAACTTTTCCTATTGAAGTTATTGGAAATTTACACAACATGTCCGTAAGTAATTACTTGGCCTCATGGGATATAGCAAAGCATCCATAGCACTTGGCACTTGGCTATTCACCTACTTATTCACATGCAGGGTTAGTAAAAGAATAAATAAATAAAAAATCAGTTCAGATGCAAAAGCCTGTAAAAGCCATCTTGGTCAAAAATGGTCTACACACATACAGTGTAGTATATGTTCACCAAGTACTTTCACTTCCAATGCGCTACATGCCACCCTCAAGCCACTGAAAAATACCAGTAATTACATGGAAACCTTTACAAAATAGCCAGAAAGAAATCCACTTTTTAAAGAAAAACGTCAGACGCACTAAGAGGCTTTTTCATCTGAACTCTCTCTCTCTCTCTCTCTCTCTCTCTATATATATATACATATATAAAAACACCAACAGTATTGTGAGGAAAACTATCACAATAATTCATGCTGTTTTGTTTTTAAAGGATAATTAAATACATTTTCCTCAGTGATGACTTGCTTGTAGTATTTGTACTGCATGTGATCTGTAAGTGCCCTGTGTCTGCTGCATATGTTGGGCTCTAGGGAAGCGTTCGCCCCCGTCTCCCCCTGGGGAGCCCCTTCATTTACCCAGCAGCGCTGTAGACTAAATGAGAGCCACATGTACCCTGCTACCGTGGATCACAAATGAAGTGTTCTTCCGGTGGGTGACCTCTGACCTCGCCAGACGTTCCTTTGGGCCAGCTTGAGCAGTGCCCAGTGCCCTGTTCCCACTCAGCACCTGGGCCTGTACCTTAGACCTGCTTCACATACTTCAACACGTTCACATACACACGGCACATGTAGACCAGCTCACTCCTGATCTCTGCAGCATTCAGCGGAGATCTGTTCCTCTCTCTACACACCACCGCTTATAAACACCCGGTCCAGCTGCGTCCAGCTCTCATATATGTTACTCCACTGCCCTGCCACATATGTGCCTTCTGAACCTAAAGATCCTATTAATGGTCTTTCATTGTTTCCCACACACTTCAACAGTCTGCGTTCAGTGACACACACACACACGTTAGATTTAAAGGCATTTTGTGAAATGCAAAATCTTGAACTTTTTTTCAGTAAAGATTGCAATAAATTATGAATCACTGGTTCACTGGTTATTGACTTGGAAACAATAATGCAGGTTTTTGTATATGCTACTGTTCAAAAATGATTTTCAAGTATGCTTTTCAAATGTTTTGGGAAAAAGAAGTCACATTGTTAGAAATCATTTTAATATGCTAATTTGCTCCTCAAGAAACAGTTTTGCTGCTTAATAAATGTGACCCTGGACCACAAAACCAGTCTTAAGTCACTGAAAATACAAAAATACATTGTATGGGTCAACATTATTGATTTTTCTTTTATGCCAAAAATCATTAGGAAATTAAGTAAAGATCATGTTCCATAAAGATTTTTTGTAAAATTCCTACTGTAGACATATCAAAATGTCATTTTTGATTAGTAATATGCATTAAGATTATTAATTTGGACAACTTTAAAGGTGATTTGTTCAGTATTTAGATTTTTTTGCACCCTCAGATTCCAGATTTTCAAATATTGTCCTATCCTAACAAACCATATATCAATAGAAAGCTTATTTATTGAGATGTATACATCTCAGTTTTGTACAATTTAACCTTATGACTGGTTTTGTGGTCCAAGGTCACAAATATCATGTATTTGAAATACAGATTATAAATGCCTGTAATGTCACTTTTGATCAATTTAAAGTATTCTTTTCTTTAAAATAAATTAATGAAGGGTAATGATATTATAGCCCAACGTTATTAGAAACAAGCCGTACGCAAATCTGTGTGAAAATCTGTGTAAAAACGGCTATATTCAACAGCTATTGATAAGGACATTTTTGAATAGTAACAACATTTTAGTCATCACAAGTAAAGTTCAAACTTTACACGGCACACACATTTTGGGAAGTATTTAAAACACATATACATTTAATTAATTGGTTTATTTATTCTTCCTGAAATTATGAAAAAACTAACTGTTTCATGGGATTGATTGATTGATTAGTTTTTTTTGTCTGAATGGTGTATGGTCATATCAAAGTGTACAGACAGAAGATAGTGCCACGGATGTTTTTGTCCGTCTGCAATAGTTTCCTCCCCTGGGCTAAGGCTTGATAAATTGCTTCCCTCTCCACGCTGTAGTCCAAGAGCAAAGCCAACACACACAAACACTAGTATGCACTTCCACAGGCTCATGAAATAATCTATAAATGCATCATCAGATAATGAAGAGTGTCAAGGCGGTCTTTCTTTGAATGATCAAGCAGCTGTCAGGTTTTTACCACTAATCCTCCGCAATGAAAAATGTACACAGGTTTTTTTTTTTGTTTTTTTCACAGCAGAATGGTGCTCTGTAGAGGAAGTGAACTTGTTATTTGATTTGATTTAAACCAGAGCGATCTCCACAATCGACTCTTAAATCATGCATGAGATAGGATTTTCAGCCAGCACCTTCATCTGTGAAACCATTTGTTTAATGCATGCGTGGGCCTCTTTATGAACATCTTTTTTAATCAGACATGTGGTACTATTTAGTGTTCATTCTGGCACTAAATGCTTAGTATTAAATGCACTGAAATCATAAGTCATGATTAGTAATGACATGAACGGAATTGACATTCATACTGCAAAAAAATAAAACAAAAAAAACTTACATAAACAACCTTAATAAAGAAAATTATGTTAAGATGATATAAAAATATAAAATATTCTTATAATTAATTTTGTTTGTTTGTTTGTTACTCTTTTAAGCATAAACAACACTTAATTTATACTAAAAAACAAGATCAAAAAATGTTCTTTAAAAAATTTACTATATTAGCTATATTTCTTCCGGAGTAAACGTGTCTTGTGTTCAGGTTGTTTATGTATATATATAATCTATAAGTAATATATATATATATATATACAGGTATATATACTGTGTATATATATATATATTACTTGAAACATATATATTTATATATATAAAATGATTTTCACTTAAAAATCTGAAAGAAACATGTCATTATTTTAAAAAAGATTTTCTGGGGTCCCAAGAAAATTCTGTTGTGAACGCATTTGATGGTGTTTGCGTTTGTGGAATGCTTCTTTGGAGTGTTTTCCTGCTGCTACCTTTGTGCCTTGCCACAATGAAATCTAATGCTGGATCACAAAGTTCCCCATTGTTTTCACTATTCAATATTAAAATGGTAAAAGCAGACTGAATTTTGTTATGGCTTGGCAGGGTGTTGTGTTCGTCTTAATCAGTATTATTGACTGGTTCTTTCTTTATTCTGTACCCACGTTTCTCTCACCCCTTTTTCAGGGTCCACCTGGACGAGCAGGCTTTCCGGTAACTGTCTCATAACGTGTCCTATTGTCTGTCCATCTGTCTGTTTGGTTGTCTTGCACTTTGCCTTTCTTTAGTAGTGTCTTTAAGAAGCTGTATCCAAACAATTCTGAAAGTACCTGATGCTAAATAAGAAAAATACTTAATCATGTGTCACATAGACAGCTTCTTTATTTAGACACTCTGAGACCTCCATTTAGCCAAAGGACTGAGGATATACAACCAATGTATATACAGTAGTCCAAAAGTGATGTATTTATAAACTCAAATGATCCATTGAAACTATAAAGAACATGATCATCAGCTTTCAGTCCATAACTATGCTTGTAATATGATTTGTAATGGAAAAAGCATCAAATAAGGAAGGAATCCAAAGTGGTCTCAGACTTTTAGACCCCACTGAACATCCCTCTAAACCAGATAGGCTTAATGTAATGAGTCTTTGAGCTAGGCTCGGTGGACAAATCTCTATTTTTTTCAAGTTAGCACATTGTATTTTATACTTGATTGTATTCTCTCAGGCCCTTTGGTCTCTCTCTGAATCCACTCTTCTGAATTTCTCCTATAATTCTAATATTACTGACCAAAACTCATACACATCTGTCTTTCATCATGGCATGCTAGAAGAATCCCATCTAATGTGAACTCTAGTCCTACCTGCCAGTTATACCCTACAAACTCCCATCACTCATGACAGCTACTCTTGTGAAACTGTGCCATAAAATCATTTTTGCGTATGTTTTGTTTAAATTGTTGACAGGTCTGGTCAAAGCGTGGATGTGATCCTTGCCAAAGCGTTTGATTGATTACATCGTCAGGAAATGAGATGAAATTTAATATTTTCTTAGGATAGGAAAGGGTGGCAAGTGCGTTACACGAAATGTGTCCATTAGATCAGTTCTTCAAAACATATTGATATTGGCGTTCACGCTCCGTTGAGCTATTAAGGGATACTTGTGGTTTGTGTATTTAAGCTTTAGTGCTCATTCACATGTATGTATGACTGTTTAACACTTCGAGTTGTAGATTTGGAGGCGTCTGGAGTTTTTAGTGTACTTCATTTAGCTATTTAATATAATCTAAAGCTCTAGGTGATTTTGCATAGTTTCTATAATAGAAAGATTCTCTTTCACAATGACTCCTTTGAACACTGGAAGTGACTGTGTGGCTTATACTTTGCATTGTACTTAATATTTATATTAATATATATTTCATACATTGAATAATTCCTATAATCATTAAATATCAACAAAAACAGTGTACAGTATAAGCCATCTTGTGGTAATTAATCAATACCAGAAAGCAGTATTAAGTTATCTCAAATCAGCACCTTGGACAGAGCCAAGAGATTTCAGTCAAGTGACTTTCCTCTTGGGACATTCAGCAGCAGGCAGTGAATTAACTCTGAAGGTCAAACCAAATGAACACTTCCAATATGGGAACCTTTATCTTAATAGCTTTAGAGCTTAGTAAAACAACTACATATCAGAAAAGCTACCGTTCATAAGCACATTCATTGTTTTAGCAAACGTTTTGTTGACTTCTGATGAGTTATGGGAGCTTAGCCGTCCCGCCCCTTCGGCCACACCCCCTTTTCCATTACATGTTACTCGAGTGAGTCGTCAGCAAGCTGTCAACGCTCCCGGACCTTCTAATGCACTGACCTGCGACGTTAGGAATGCAAATAAAAACAGCTGTAGGAATGGACAGCCTTGCATAATAAGTCACTTCAACGTCGCAGGAGTTTATAGCCATGTCGAATAGCACAACATTTTTGGAAATGCATAGGTCCAGGAGGATAAATGGTACATCCTTGTTATATCAAGATCTTAGGTTTCTACCTATATAGTATAGGATATCTATGATTATGATGCAATGGGATTCATTGGAATTCATCATTTAAATGGATAGTTTGCCCAAATATAAAAAGACTTTCTAAACATTTCCATGGAACTTAAAAGGAGAACATTCCATTATGTGTGCATGGCACTTTTCTGAAGCTTCAGTTTCTATCCATTATAACTGCATGGAAACAAAAAAAAACTCAGATTTTTTTTCAGAGGTTGAAAGGGAGTCATGTGGGCCTAAAATGACATATTTGTGAATAAATGATGACAGGATTTTCATTTTTTTGTGAACTATTCCTATAAACCCTTCCAATAGGAAACAAACTCTCTTGCTTCCGCAATGCTGTCTCTTTCATTCACTTCATCATCTGTCATATGGTCAGCTAGCAAACATCATCTTATGCAACAACCTTGGTTATAAAATTGGCCTAATACAAAAAATGCCACATTAACCCCATGCTTTCATTGGTGATGCCTGCTGTCTGACCACTGACATCTTCATCATTCATCTTCAAATTCTTGAGTAGCTCAAGCCAGTATTTGGCATGTCTGCATCATCACCTTTTAGCACAGTAGGTGAATGCTTAGTAATATAGCTATTTAGTTAGAATCACATTGGTCAGCATAACTTTACTAACCCTTCATGGCCATACAGTATCATGTGAACATGCAGCTGAATGTCATTTAGTCATTAGCGCCAATAACTGTAGACTGTAGAGATTCAGTCTGTCAGATTTATTGTTCCTGATTTTCCTTCTTGACTTTGCATTGACCACTAGGGAGACAAAGGATCAATGGGCATTCCTGGAAGAATGGTGAGTGATTTGATAATATATGCACTAAGCTCAACCAGCTAGTCTGTAGTATATGGCTGTAGTCTAAAATAATTGGTCATCAATGCTTAGTGCCATGTTATTGATAACTGGACATTTCTAGCTGTGACTCTACGACACCTTTATATTTATTGCCAAAGGTCACATTGATAATAAGAGGTCAGACTGATCTAAAGAGTGAGGTTTTCTTTTTATACAGAATTGATCATTTTGACCTGTTTCAGCTTGCACAAGCTTTCATATGAATTGCTTTTTCTTGTAGCATTTCAGCTTTTCCCTGGAACTATATAATATAAACCAAAAACTATAGCTTATTTATTAAGCCAGAAAATAGTTCTGCCATTGATAGTTGTGAAGTCTGACATTTTTCACGGCCCCCCTGTCACATTTGAACAATTTCATTGGACTGAAGACCAATGTTCTTTCTGGCTGCGTTTGGTGAGAAACCCTCTCTCCTTATTACTCAATTTGTCTTGGCTGCTCAGTCATGTGAAAATGCTTTACTTGTTGAACTTTAAATAGAAAATAGACCTCAAAGAAGCCCTTTTGCTTATCGGTTACTCTCTACATGCTGAGAAGTCAAAATGTGCAGCCAAACCTCAAGGAGATCTTGGAAGAAACCTTTTGGATATATATCCACAGAGAGACAATACGTACATATTTAAAATGAGAGAAACAGATTGTAAAACCACAGACAGTTGTGAGCTCTGTTTTACCTCCTCATTCATAAGATTTGTGCGTTTGGAACTGGCCATTTTTCAGATTAGCGCGATGCATGATATGTCACGAAAGAGATCGGGATCGACCAAAATCCGCATAGTCATGTAAATGTCCCCCTGGAGCGTAGCAGCTACTCCTCATTAAGCATTTTCAGCAAGAAACCGATAAAAACGGTATTTTCCTCATTTTCCTCAAAGGAGGCATTCCAGACTCGTGACCCTTGTATGGTTGCATACTCTAAGCTCACCCTAATGCTTTCTCTTGAAAAACAATCCCTACCTAAAAGCAGGTTTCAGCAGTGTTCAGCTCAAACTGTGAGCCCCAAGCAGAGCTTTCCATATTTCACCCAGTGTAAAGCTACATTGTGCTCCTTTGGATTCTCACAGGAAGCGGGTTTTTTTTTCACCCTTCATCCTTCCCCCCTCCAACCTCCTCCACTGACCAGTCTGTCTGTGAGAAAAGTTAGCAGCCCCCTCAACTACTATCCATTACTCCCCAGAGGCCAGCAGTGTAACACTTCAGTGCTTCCATTCCCCTGTAGCCTCCACCCCTCAACAACCCAAAATGCTCCAGTACATCAGTGTGTCCCATTCTCCCGACCTCCAAACGCTTCGTCTCAGGCTGCTGCATGTCCGTGTCCTCTCAGAACCTCGCTAACCCAGGTTCCTCTCTCTCTGTCTCTCTCCTTCTCACTGTGCATGTGACTGTGTCTGCTGTGACTGACCAGGGCTTAAAGGGAAACCTGGGGGAGAAGGTAAGTGCAGGATGTCGGCCTGCATGTGCAGAATTGAGACTCTCTCTCTCTCTCATTGTGGGTGGCTGTGTTGATGCGGGTGGGGGGGGGTGGACCCGAACCTATTGCACAAAGTGCGCAGGTATTGTGATTTATATCGGGAAGCCTTCGGGCTTTATTTTGAAAGGCCTTGGGGGTCACATTCGGAAGATGTTTCCCACAATGCTTGGATTACCTGTATTTATTCTTGGAGTGCTCTGAAGTTTTAAGACTCCCCATTCTAGACAAAGAGATGTTTGGAATGGAGCAGCTTACGAAACCCTACCACTTCAATACGCGTCCAAAACTATCTAAAAGTTGTGCAGTCACTGGATGTGTCCTCGAGCCTGTATTTGGTATGAGTGAGCATTCTGTACTGGATTTAGTTGCATTGAGCTTCAGTTCCTGTTGTGGCAAATGTGGTTTGAGCTGTACCCTTTTGGCAGCTGCACTCAGAGTTTGTATAAGCCAGCAGTTCTGCGGCCTCCCTTCATCAAGCTGAAATTATATGTAATGTCTGAGGCCGAACAAGCAATGTGAGGAGAAACATGTTCCTCATCCTTCACCATCACAGAAAGGTAGTAAACTTCTGGATGGTTGCCCTCACTTGCCAGCAATACACTGGGATTCTAAAGAACTTGGAAAAGAAATAAATAGCGATGTGACCACTGAGCCGACAAGTAGAGAAGCAGACGATATACAACCTTGGAAAGACCCACCAGATTCTCGTCCAGAATAATCAGTGGGCTTCCCTCGTTGTTTCAGGGGTTTGCTTTTTATCCCCTCTTTTTAAATGTGGTCATGTTTTACCTTCAAGCAAGGGCTGCAAGTCTTGACCCAACAAATTTTGGGGTGAAGAACTTCGTTAGATATCAAAACAAAGCCCCTGAAGATGAATGGGCGCGCGAGCCCTGAAACTGGCAGCCTTAGCGCTTCAGTTCTCGAGCAAATAAATTCAGCTGAATCGTAATTGGTCGCGTTGGAAGGCTCGAGCTGAAAATCAGGCAGATTGGTGATTGATTGGTTGAACTTTGCAAGAACTGCAGAACTTGAGACTGTGTATTCTTTACACAGAAAGGATTACTTGAAATCTTTGAAGATCGTATCATTCATTAGTAAGTCCAATCCTTAAATATCAGCAGAATTTGCTCCTGCTTTGGCTGATTGTATTTGGGCTCTTTGTCCCGTACCCGTTCCTAGCTGCCAAATGCTTGTAACGTAAGCCTGTTCAAAGGGATATCTCTAGATCTTCGGTTGTCCTGTTGCACAGATCTCTGCAAGATTCTGTGGGTAACCATAAACCTTGAGGGCAAAGCTTAGAAGTCCTTTCCTTCTCCGCAACCTGAAAAGTTTTGTACGTCACCCCTTTCACGCCCCAGTAACCTTTGTAGGCAATTCAAAAAAGCGCTAAAACAAACACATCTCTATCCTGTGATAAAGTAGGCATTGAACCAGAAAAATTTAAAATTGTCCACAATTTGATGGATGGCTGAGTCATCAAAGGTGTCTTCCTGATAGGGTTTCACATGAGAGAGCTAATTAGGGAAAGTGCTGGAAACCCGAGAGCTTTCCTGTCTGACCACAGAGCATTGTGGGATTGCGCTTGGATGTGTGGTGCAGCACTGCGGACAGGCCGACACCGTGCAAATCACCTAGTTTGCGCCAGATAACCAGCCCGCCGGGCCGTTTGCTGTTTACTCAGCAGTGCTCCCTGACCCTCTCAACTCGCTGTCAAGACGTAAACTACGACCCTGAAACGAGAACCAGGGTCTGCTGACATTTTACTTACAGACCGAAATACAGCGCTCACCTCTGAGCCACATGCAAGCGCTCTCCGTGAGGCGGCTTAGCAAAAGAGTTATGTTAAACAGATGTTACAGTGTGTTTCAGAAAAGGTTTTTTCTATTCTGCCGATACAATATATTCACTTATACCTTTGGCTTTGTGTACTAGGTGTAGTTTAGCGGATATCATTCTGTCTCTTTCCTGTCAGTTCCTCTCCTCACTGTCTTTCTACCTCTCTATCTGTCCGTAGGGAGCGCCAGGAGAGCCAGGTCTGTCTATCATTGGCCCACGAGGACCTCCTGTAAGTGTTTGCTCTGTCACTGTTAAAACTCTTCATCATCTCCTTCTAATGCCAGGTCTCCAGAGTAGATACAGGTCATATTGCAGATTTTGGCCTCAATTCTTTTATGAATCCAGGGGTTCTTGGCAAAGGTTTCTTCTATTGTTTTTCTTCCCGCACTTAACTTACAGACCACCCCAAAACGAGGCGGTGTAAGATAGATAAGCAGGATCAGCGTCCTCCAGCACACTACTGTATGTGGAGCAAATCCAACAAATCTCTGCTAATCAAGACCCAATCTCTAATATGCACGAACAGGATGGGAATCCCACAGCAGCTTGTATGGAAGCACTTACACTTCATCAGAGTATTTCAGGGCTGCGACTCCCACGTAATGACGCCCATTTGGAACCTCATCTTCATTAGCTAGAAGGAATGAAAACATCCCAGCCCTTATCATTATAATCCAGACATTAGACGTGCCAATTGCGCTGTATCTGTTAATGAGTGGTCAGCCATCAGGCGAAATGGGGCTTGTCCTCAAAACTGGCACTCTTTCCCTTTCCACGCATTCCACTTAGTAAGACAAAAACGCAATGTTAAGCCGTCAGAAGTGCAATTTCCTTGCTGATTATGCCGTGCGTAGCCTGTGGTTTCCCCATTTATCCCAACACACTCTTATGGGAGGGCCTTCAGAATGTGTAGACATCTGTTTTTCTGCTTGCTGATTATACACCTCTCTATACCTCTGACCCATCACCTCTAATAAGGCGTCAGGAGTGGACATCAGGCATAGAGAACTGGTGACAGGGAGAAGTTTCATTGCGGGGAATCTCTTCAGCAGCTGAGCTGAGAGCATAGGCTTTGTCCTCACCTCCAAAAGGGTCACAGAGGTTGATTTGAGGCAGAAGTGTGGAGAGGCCAGCGGAAATGACCAGTTTCTTTCTCACACATAAGTGAGGCAGTTAGGGAATAGACAAGATGATGCATTGAGTTGTCATTAGATCTACAGTTACTGTCCTGCCTGATCAGGTGGGTGATGTGGTTTCGTATCTTAAAACTGAAAGCACAATACAAGTTTGGCAAGGTCTAAAAAAATACCTTTTTTTCTCATTTGGATCGATTAAGCATTTCTGGACCCCAGTTAGAAAACCCCTGTCAAGTATCTTTTGTTGTATTTGCCATGCTTTGTTCAAAATACATTGTGTCTGTCCTGAAAACTACTAAAAAAAAGTGATATTTAATATGGGTTTTATTTCCAAGATCAGACTGCAGTCAGGAAATTGCTGTTGAATCACTCCTGAAGAATGTATTGCGGCCATAGTGGATTTTTGGTTTAGAGGAGTTCTTTTCAGTAGAATAGGCTTGTTTTCTGTTACTTTTTATTACACTTTCATGCCAACAAAATTAATGCTGTCAGTTGTGCTTCGGGTTATTCTAAGGGGGGCACATGCTGCTACTTCCATTACTCCAGACCTTTAGGTTCCCAAGGTAGAGAAAATCAACCATGTTCCAATAACTACCTGAGACCCAGACACACAATCCCCTTCATTAGCTCAGTTCACCTCTTCCTTGTAATTTTCTCTCAGGTCGCTCCAACGCAGTCTTTTTTTTTGGCCAGGCATATTGAATGACTTCCTCTTTTCCCAAGGGCTACAAAAGTTTTTTCAGGAAAGCAAACTTGGTATTGTTCACAGGAGAATGTAGCGCTAATCATTACTGACATTTACTTATTTAATTTGCTAGCTTTTTCTCATTGGCTATCACATGCTAAATAAGGACAGCTCTTTAAAGTTTTTCAGTTTGTTCTTTCCCGTGTTGAATTTCGGTCGGTGTCCCACAGTTTTTAGAGCTTTATTTGTCTTTGTCTCCTCATCCCACACAAAGTGCTTCCTACAGAGCAGGAAGGCTCCTGTCCTTCAGCCTCAATTACGACACAACTGAGTTTGGAGGAACAATACTGCATCTCTCAACACAGACCTCCTTTCATCGAGTTCACATAATCCTCATGTTTTTCGTATAGAAAATAACTCCTCTTCTTTTTTCTTTCTGTCTCCCCTCAGGGACAACCCGGTACTAGAGGATTTCCAGGCTTTCCGGTAAGTGACTTTTTTCTGAAGCCAATTGGACAAACTTGTGTAGAGTTATGTGTGAGTTTATAAAAGCCATCAATTAGCCACTGCTTCTGTGGCCCCCTGTTTAATGGATGCATGTGGAAATGACTCAAGGAAGTGAGAAAGAAACACACTTGTGCAGTTGTCATACTAGAAGTTGGATAATGTGAGATAATATAGGCACTGTAATGTTTAAAAGTGGATGTTAAAGGATGTTAAAGTGTTTATTACCCTGCATGAACACAGTTCTGCTGGACACATTTGGTACACAGTGTTAAAATACTGTACTGTGTTTCTAGTGAGTCAGTATGCTTCACCATGCTTTGGCGTGACCTTCAAGGAAATACATTTTTTCCATAAACATTGTCATATTAGCTAGTCTAGACAGGAGAATTGGAGCTGTGCCTTCACAGTGTCGCCAATCTGTTCTCCCACTTTTTTTTTTCCCAGGGCCCAATTGGCTTGGACGGGAAACCCGTGAGTTTTGCTTAGTTTCTTGCGAATGTTTGAGTAATTGACACTTGCACAGGTTTGGACCCTCCGAACCCTTAATTGATAATTGACGGTCATTTTGGCAATGAAGAGGATAATTATGGTAATAATAATTATGCTTATTATTGTAATAAATTCACTGTTGTTGCCATCATGACAGAATATAAAGAATGATTTGTGCTACCTAAAAAGATGAAAGAGAATGGATATTTTTCCTTTGCCAAACTTTTTTTTTATTACTTCACAGGGACAGAATGGTCCAAAAGGTGACGTGGTAAGGAATTTCATTCACTTTTTAAAAATTGTAGCCATATTGTTAAATGGCTTTAGAGGTTAAGTGCAAAAATAATTTCCTATGAATGTGTTCTTAAGAAAATACATAACCTTGGCTGGAATTAATTGAAGTGTTAAAATACAAATCTAAATACTTTTAGTTTAAAAGGACACACATAATGAGATCTGTCATGTTTGCTTTTGCTAATGAAATACCGTTGGAACAAAAACCATCTGTCATAAAGAGAAATATGTGAAAACGTAAAACATATCATAAAGAGAAATTTGTCAGTGTCTATAAAACTCACCAGTTGAGCCATTTGTTTTCAAGAAGGCTTGTTACGGTGATGTTTATCTAGGCTGTAAGCATGGCCATATAAATTCACAAGAACAACACTCTTGTCGTTTGATTTATGGGACGAGTGACTAAACGGTAGTGTGTGTGAGTGAGAGAGAGAAGAAAGAGGACACATACCCGTTTCATTCAGTGGGGTTTGTCAAAAGTGACTTTAAGTCAATATCTGTATAACTTTGGCCGCCTGCGGTATTAAAAGAAGGACATCGGGTTGGCGCTGTCCTCTTCAACTACAATTTGAAAAATACACTCCACAGCTTTCTTTTACGCGATGAAAGACAATGGGCAGAGACGCTGTGCTTTAAACCATTCCTTGTGAAATATAGTACTACCTCTGTGTTCTTTCTTTTATAGCATCATGAGAAACGGCGAGCTTAGAAACTATAAAAGAGAAGCCCTTTTAGAATTGACACCTTTATAAGACAGCATCAGGGCTGAACGGCCCCTGCTGAGCTTTTGAACATCGAGCTTTTAAAGTAATACAGAGCTTACCCAAATACAACCTAAGCTGGATTTTTCAACTTTTATTGACAAGTTTCGTCTCAGATTCTTTATGCTCCACAATTGCTTCTTTGTACGTATATGGTAGAATTACAGAAATTGATTTGTTAGTGTTTCTAAATGAATATTATGGCTCCTCTGGAGGCATTTCATCAATCTGTCTGTTAGCTCTAAGGCTGTGAGTTACATGTTTTTATAGAGCATGCATCGTGGGATGCTGTATTATTAAAGATGCCCAATTTTTTTTTCCATTTTTAACATAATTTATAAGGAATTGTTGAGCTTGTTATGGCTGAGAAGTTTTGTAAACAGGAAAAGTCAATCACTGACAATCCAGTAACACTTCCATATTGTTATTCTGATTATTTTCCCAGGGTCCTCGTGGTCCTAAAGGAGTACCAGTAAGCATTTGCTTTAATATGTATTATTATATAGTCATTATATCACAGAATGTTGTGCATGAATTACATTTTGATTTTTGTTCAAATCTTATTTTCCAGGGTGAACCTGGTCCAAAAGGAGAGAAGGTAAACTCATGCATGATACGCATTAAAATAGCAGCTCATTTACTTCTGATTTGTGTCTTAGAGGACTGTGTGTGATGGATTTGTGTTATTTTATTTTTCTAGGGTGTATGCGGCGACTACACTCACAGGGTAAGTGGATGTTTTATTGAGCTTATTGCGTTGATATTGTGATATCATAAACACTGTTCATTTATGTTTTAAAATAAGCTATCAAATAGGCTATCTGGTGTTGAGTGCTGGAAAATCCCAGGCATATGTTTTCATTCCAGTTTCCGTGATATTCTTCTATTTGTCTAAGTGATTTGTCATGTTTAGCCTTAAAAAGACATTTACAACGTGTTTGCAGTTAAATTAGAAACATTAAAATAAGGCAGGAGCGATAGATTGACAGCTTGGATGTTGTCTAGGATTGGTAGCACATGAGCGCATGCCAAGGCAGGGCCTCAAAGTTGATCAGCTCTCTCTCTGGGAAATCACAGTTTGATGTAAACAAGGCAATTTTACCAACAGCCTGCTGAATTGGATTTGATAAGGCTCTCTGTTAAAGGCGGCCAAGTTTCTTATGTGGCGGATAGGGGGTTTGGTAACAGCCCTGGCCTATTTAAAAGCAATTTGGGCCTTTTGAAGCTATTTTATCAATTATGTAATCTCAAAAACAGCACGCGATACAAAAACAGAAAAATAGCCTTGGCAGTAGATGTTTTGTGTGTTTTGCTTGAAAAAGGAAGAACAGCAATAGCAGCAGGACACAAGCTACTAGTCATGTTTTTAGGTATTTAATCACTGTTTTTATTGTGTAAAAGTATATCATACGGCTATATCGCATTAAAACAGAGCTGTATTTCATGCATGCCTGCCTGGCCACATGGGAGGCAGTAGACTATTTAGAAAGCTGCTCATAAGGGTGGTCTTTTTTGGGTGCTTGTGTACTATAGATTTCTCTGCAGTTAGGGTTAAACCCAAAGGTCACTGCGCTAGACTGAAAGGATACACCCTGCAGTGGTGGAACAAAAATGGGAATTATCACTTGAGTGTGTGTGTGTGTTTGTGTGTGTGTGTGTGTTTATGTATCCGTATCCATGTCCGTGTATTTGTATGTTGGGCCATTTTAAGCAGGGGCTCCCAGTGAAAGCGTTGGCAGCTTTGCGCTCCAGTCAGGCTCTAATGTTGAAGGTTTGTGGGCTGTTCACTGTCCCTCATCCCTAATGCCGTGATATGTGTGTTACAGTCCTGCTGCAAAGAGAGACATAGCTGAAAACTGTGCTGTAGGTTATCCACGTGCACTGTCGGAGGTGCAGAGAGGTGCCTGTTATTATAACTGATTGAAAACACTGTGGGAGTTTATAATGACACATCTTAACATGCAGCTGCTGTCCTGCTTTTTCTCTGGCCTTCTCAGGGAACTTCTATGGTTGTGGTATATCATTTTAAGGTACACTATGCAGCTGTAACTTTATACAGCATCAAAAACGCATCCAATTTTTAAAGACACAAATACCATGTGTGTTTCATATTTTGATTGGCCTCCTTAACCATAGAGTACCTTAACACAATGCAACTTTCTGGTAAAATTGGTCAAATACTTTCTGCAGGGAGATAAAAATGCTTGAAAGCACTTGCCTTCTTGATTTGCTTGTATTTCTCTACTCTAACATTTTTTATTTGGATTGTGCATTTATCAATGCATTTTTAGTTAATTAAAAAAAAAATATATATATATATATATATATATAAATATTTACACTATATCCTGTATTTAAATTATTGAATGTTATATATACACTACTGTTCAAGAGTTTTGGGCCATTATGGGATTATGCAGTCAAGTCATGTTATAATATTTTTATATTAAAAAATCTGTTCTTTTGAACTTTCTAATCCTGAAAATAAATGCATAATAATTTCCACAAAAAGCACAACTGTTTTCAACATTTAAAAAGAAAAAGTTTTGAGCAGCAAATCAGCATCTTAGACTGATTTCTGAAGGATCTTGTGACACTGGAGTTCAGTTTTGCATCACAAATATAAATTGCAGTAGATAACAGTTATTTTACATTGTAATATTATTTCAGAACATAACGAAAAAGTAAAAAAAAATGTAACCGACCCCCAATCTTTGAATGGTAGTGTATTTGTCATGCACAGTATGGTCCAGAAATCTGAAACCCTGTGGTATTTTTTTCCATTTAAACCTGGAAATAAACAAAACATATCAACATTTGAAGAAGGCAAGTTGTGTTTAAGGTTATTAGTGGTGTATCTATGGGTCAATAACTCTTCAATCTGTACTTTGCAATGCTGCTGATCTCAACAGAAACGTCGTATTGTCAACGCCTGTGCTGGAGGACAGGCCACAGTAAGTGTGTTGCGAAACTCTCTTTGTGGCAAGACTGAGTCCAGCCTGATCTACACAGCATCGCTGCAGAGTCACGGGTGCCATCACAATGGAAATGAAGATAGAAACATTATCACTGATGATGATGATAATGTTTGATATGTAAATGTTTTAATAGGACTGTGTGGCGATGATCAGAATTAGCATTGCATAGACTTTACAAAAAGGGGATTATAAGTGAAAACAGTAAGCATTATTGATCATAGATCTTTTACTCATTTTAGATATTAATAGACAGTATAAAGGAATATAATCATATTAGTGAAAATGTTTAAGAACTCCATTCTGATTGACCTGAGACTCTGTTTAATGATGCTGAATCCTATTGGTTCTCTCTTTCCCTTCTTCTTCTCTCTCTATGCCCTTGCCTTGCTTTTTCTTCACTGTTCACTCTCTTTTTCACTTGTTTTTCTGTTTTTTCCCTTCCCCTCCTCTCCTCCTTCTGGCCCGTTTCCTTCCTTTGGCCTCCTGGTGAACTTGTTGTCCTGGTGGCTTTGTGCATCGTGGCCCACCTGTGCTTTGTGACCTCAGCAGATGTTGCCCATCACCGTCCGAAACATGCCCTCAATAAGCCCTCTAATCCTAAAGCGCCTCAAGGTACATCTCTCTCTGCCACCCTCGCACTCCTTCCCTACGGATGCCAACCTTCGTCCACCCACTGCCAGCTTTCACTCCATTAACAGCTACTCAGCTCTAGACAAACATCAGAGCCAGTAGCTTCAATGTCATGATATGACACAGACCACTTGAAATTCATGAAATAATGTCCAATTCACAATATTTATAGGCACATAAACTCACAGGAAGAACTTCTGTAAGGCCTTTCTCTGGATTTTAAGACATTGTCCATCTGGTTTAACTGCGCATTAGCTCAATAAAAGTCACTAACACATAATGGATTGTCCTTATACTGTATGTCTGGTCGTATTATAATGTTGGGCACATTTAGGAGTGTTCAGGTGCATTAAGCTATCGTCTGAATCATGCCAGAAAATGTGTAATACTTTTTTTAGAGCCTATGTTGTAAATAAAGCACATAAATATAACTACTAAACATGTGAGAAATATTTTAAAGACCCAATGAAAGCATAGTTTCCATAGTAGGTCATATCTGTTAATTAAATAATAAGTAACATGTGCAAACCTGTACAACATTAGATAACGCATGAACAATAAACGTCTTTCTATAATATAGGTTAATATAAATGTTTCAGCTTGCTGTTGTTTATTGTCAATTCATGCTTGTTGATATTACCAGAGACATGTGTAAATAATGCTATTTATAAATCCTGGTTACAGTGTAATTGCACAAGTAGGTACTGAGTAATATTAGTTAACTGCATATACTTAGGGTTGAAAACAACTATATTCGATAAGCCGTTTCATGGGGTGTTTATAAGCTCACAATGTACATTTACACTGACAGTGAGCAAGACTCCTGCCATATTAACAAAACAAAACACAAGTTTCAAAATCGGATTCAAAAGACAGTCGAAAGATAACAAAGGAATGAAAGAGCTTATTTGGCAGCAAACTGAGTCTTTCCTAAAGGGAGATGTCAGGCTCTCTACCATTACTGCCCACTCCACGAAGTGCCCCTGGCACAGGTTGACCACGGTTGGCACCCGTCCTCCATCTTTTTTCTACAGGTGCGTAGTCTGTGTGCACCGAATTAGAGTACCATGTTTGGAGACCATGGTACAGTCGGTCTAAGACCACAGTGTTAGGGACTTACTGCAGCTGATTGGCTGGGTCTTCAGTTTGGGTCGGGTCTGTGCATTGGATGGAGATCACGGAATATCTCTATTTAATGGATCTACATCTGGCCTCATAAATCAAATCTAGACAAGTCCTGTCAAGAAACAAATGGATAAAATATGGATCTGAATCTGATGGATGTGTTCCGGATTTCTATGAGCTTCAGACCGCTACTGAACAGAGACGGCATTAAAGAAAGGCTTGTCTTTGTCACGGTATCGGCGCTATTTGTGGTTAATCAGTCTTGTACACGGTTTCCAGCATGTGGGAGGTCTTAATTTTCTGACTTGAAATTAATGCGGTTAATGGAAGGAAAATTATTCTAACTTACGCCGAGTTTTCGGAGTGCAAACTAAGCCTCTTTAATGCTAAAAGCAGACTTTAAAAAAAAAGAATTACACAGCAGAAATCTTAAATAATAAGTTCCCCTTATGGTCTCTTCTCAGGAATAGCAGGATATTTTTTAGTCCAGTCGTATTTCCTATTTTCATGTCCCTCTTGCTGTGTAAATACCGCACACTTTCCTGTAGATGATTTTGTTTAGTCTTCTGCTGTACTGAAGGTTTCCTCTCGCTGAGAAGTAGCCGGGATAGTTTTAAAACAGGCCATCGTGTAAAGCACTGGTGGATCAAAAAAAAGGGCTCAGCACAATAAGCATAAAGTAAATACTAAATGCAACTGTCTAAAATGGCTAAATAAATAGATTAAACCGTTAAAAGGGAGAAAAGTCTTCTTATATATTTTTGTTGTTGATGTCTAAGGCTGGATGTCTAATCAACCTCGCCTCAAAAAAAATATATGACCTAGACTACATCGAATTTAAAATCACTTACAATGAGGATAAACATGGTTTGTGTGCTGACCACAGTGTGCTTTGTTGTTGTTGGCTCCCAAGAGACTGAAACCCTCGAAATTCAATTTTGGGTCGCCAAAAGTTAAGAACCACTGATGCAGGCCTTACTGAAGAAGATCCGTGAGGCCACAAGCAATATGGGTTTGCCTTAAAAGCATTAAGTGTAAATGTGTCATTTTAACAAACATTTTCCCAAATTTATGAATATTTATATTCCAAACATGGTACTCTATAAACTAGATTAACTACATCAATGATCTCATCTTCAAATCAACCTTCAGTCCTGGGTTCCTCTCAGATTCAAATCCACTGTTTCACCAGTAAATACGCTTTGTTTTTTTTATATAAATTTATAAGGGTATGATATGATGATGATTTTGAGTATACTGTAATTATCATAATCATATGTAAATTATTGTAAACTGCTGGATTTGAATCAGAGTGAACCCTGCTTCTGATGTTATGAATTGTACCTTATATCTAAATGGCTTCTTTATCTCAGATGCTAACTTCCTGTCTCTCAGCAGGGCGAGCCTGGAGCTCAGGGACCACCGGGACCTCCTGGCCCCCCAGGGCCTCCAGGGACTCCTGGCCTAACTGGTGCTAGTGGGCCCCCGGTGAGTCAACATTTCTACAAAACGCAAATCAAATATGCTACATGGTTTTCTTATGGGATTATGCAGGAATATTTTTCGAATTAAAAAATATTATACTGTAGAATTGTAAAAGTCATTGTCCCAGGCAGTTGTCTCAGGCCATAATAATGTGGCCTCTTTTTTCTCACACATAATTTAATTTATGCATTTATTTATTTTTACCCTTTTGTGTCATGCTTGATTATGGCTTCACGTTCCTGCATTTTACTTCTGCATTTAATTTTTGGGTGTCTGCCTTCTCAATTTGATCATAGGGTAAACCCGGAGAACCTGGAAAACCTGGAAAAGACCCAAGAGTGAGTATTTGAATGTATACGTTTACCTTTCTAATACGGCTATTAAAGGTGCCATAGAATGCATTGAGAGAATATTTTAAATAGTTGTCTGATATGTAGCTTAGGTAAGGGGGATAAAATGCCCAGAAACGGTTTTACAGGTCCATTTACAACCCTAGAATTTGACCCTAGAATGAAACAGTCTGTTTTTGC
>JAUCMS010000022.1:3459585-3478618 GCA_032357445.1 Enteromius radiatus | reverse complement strand
TTTTGCAAACACTTGATTTCTATAAGAAGTAGGAAACGATGGTGTTTGAGACTCACGGTATGTTATGTCCATGTACTGAACTCTTATTATTCAACCATGCCAAGCTCGATTCAGTTTTCCATTCTGTGGCACCTTTAAGTAAAATAAAGTCTGTAATGCTCCATACGCCGGTGTAAACTTAAAGCTGAAAGTGTATCTGACACAGATTCTTGATATTATTTGACGTGAATCAGAAGTCTGCTCCATATGCTTCAAACTGAAAGCGTGTTTCTATTTCTTTCATTTGTAGATGCTACCGGGCCTGAAGGTAAGCTTGAAAAGCACACAGCTGTCCAGCTGCTCTGCAATGATAGTATTTTCCACAGGCGAGTCATAAACAGGCTCACATGAAGTTCACACACAGTTCAACAGCCTACAGGGTGGGTCTGCTCTGTCGTTGCCAGTACAGAAGGGGTGGATACGCCATAATTGATTATCCGTGTTGCTGTTGGATAAGTATGTATTTCCCCTGATGCGTTAATTGCCACTGAGTTTAGACTGGGGAATTTTAATTGTAATCCATTTAGAAGCACTGGTCCCTTATAGAAGCACATTTCAGCTCTCTATAAAGATTGTCTGCCAGTCTATATAACAGCTGTAACTAGAGGCTTTCTCCTTTGGACACCAAGTTCCCAATAAAGGAATACCGATCTGCTTATTGCCCGTTTTATTGCTCCGAGTGTATGAAACAAATAAAAAGGCTTCTTGATAAAAGCCAAAAAGGTCTTTGATTGTTTCTGCTTTTTTTATAGGGTGAACCCGGTGTACCTGGACAAAAGGTGAGTGTGTCTGTCAAAGTACGTGAGCAGACATTTGCCTGATTAGATCATTCATCTAATCCAATATTTAATGACTAGAAATTTGGCACTGCTCTTGATTGCTTAAACAAAACGTTTAGAAACGGATCCTTCTTCTCAGAGGAATTAAGCTGAACTGTGAGGGAGTGACGTATCAATTAATCATTCAGCAGAGTGATTGAAAAGCACTAATCTACAGGGCAGAGCCCTCATCAATCGCCGTGCTATGAAGAGTTGCAAAGTCGAAAAACGTTGGCAAATAACTTTAACCTCATGCTACAGCACAGATAAAATATTAATGGATTAGAGAAAACACAATTCATTGAGCCAAATATATTTTTCTTTCTGCGTGGCCATTTTTCTCTGACCGATTTTGTCCTTATCTCTCAGGGTGATCGTGGTGAAGCTGGCCCAAGTGGACCTGAAGGCCCCAAGGTAGGAATCTGTGACCTTTGTCTGGTTTAAGCGGTTTAACTAATTAGCCTGCTCCACCGGTCACCCATAACTTCTGGGTCAACTCATTACATAATCCCAACACTTCAGATTGACAGCCCCCTTTGAGTCAGATTCAGAGATTACTAGCTTTCTACAGTGCGTTATTGTGTCAGTCAAAGTTTATGAAGGATGTAGGAAACAGATGCATTACATACTCGCTTCCGTCTTTAATCAGGCCTTCAGCAGAAGAGGGTGTTATCTAAAACCCTCTGTAGGTGTGACATCAGATACCCAAATCATATAGTTGTGATTAAACCAGTGAGGCGGCACTTTTGTTGTTTGGGCTACAATATTAAATACCATTGGAGCACTGGAGGAATTGCTCAAAGTACCGGGGTTGCTGATAACAGCATCTGTTTGGGGTTTTACAGTCTTCCCCTTGAGCAGTGTGCTTAACACTAAGGTCATTGAGTGCTTTACCCCTGAGGTAATGAAAGATTGAATCAAGATTACTTAGTGTAAAAGCATAAAATACGCTACAGTACTTTTTTATGCTTTTGAAAGAAGTCTCTTGTCTTTACCAAAGGCTGCATCAGTTTGATAAGAAAGACGGTGAAACACTAATAGTATGAAATATGATTAGTTTAAAATAACTGCTTTCATTTGTATATGTGGCCCAACCAAAAACATTGAGAAAGCAGAATAAATAAGCTTTTCACTGATTTATTGTTATGATAGGACAATATTTGGCTTTGGAATGCAAAAAATACTGAGAAAATCGCCTTAAAAGTTGTCCAAATGAAGTCCTTAGTAATGCATATTACTGTTTACAGTAGGAAATCTACAAAATATCTTCATGGAATATGATCTTTACTTAATATCCTAATTATTTTTGGATAAAAGAAATCATTTTGATCCATACAATGTATTTTTGGCTATTGCTACAAATATACCCATGCTACTTAAGTTTTGTGGTCCGGGGTCACACATATGAATGGAGAAATTGTAGAAAACTGTACATCATTACGCCAGTCTTTAGTGTCACATGATCCTTCAGAAACCATTCTAATATGCTGATTTATTATTTATCAACATGTGGCAACCATGATATCTTTTTTCTGTTCTTTGAAGTTTAAAAGATTGATCTGATTGCACGCTTACAGTACAAAAATGTCTCAATTCAAAATTGGACTAAACTGTTAGTTTAAAAAATAAAATAAAAGATTTTGTGCTTCCTGCACACAACAATCGTTCCACCTCATTCCACTCCTGTTTCTGAACAGAAGAGTGGGTCAAACAGCTTAGCCTATGTGCAGTTACAAACGCACTGATTGACACTTTGTGAGGGATACGTGTTGGCACGAAAACCACATGTAATCTTTTCCATGTGAAATTGAATGTGCTTTGCTTTGATACAACCTATATAGTTCTCAATCTTGGATTTGTGTTTCACTTTTACACATGTGAACCCTGGAACAACCCGCGTATCCGTTCCCTTCCAAATCTACCTTTGTGAACTTGAGCTTTCTTCCATCAGCCGCGTAGCTCAGGTCCAACACACACACGCACCCAGTCAACAGCTAAAGCCAGATTGATAGCAAGCATGTCAAACAGTGAGCTTATGGAAAATGCCTCAATAGGAACAGAGTGAGGTAGTGTTGTTACGTTTACATTCAATCTCATCTTAGCTCAGGTGAAATCTTACGTGCTAAAGCAGCGAAGCGGTGTTTTGCACAACTGCACCACCTTCTGGATATAGACGGGCGCTGCGCTCAGAAATGCTCACAAAACTGGAGATTTATGGATGGGGGCTAAAATGTGTTCTCCCTAGTGAACTGAGGTTGTCTCCTGTCTGGCCTACTATTTCTGCTCTGAGAAGAGACATCTTTATATTCATCTGTGAGAGAGGCAAAGGGCCAAGTCAATGGATTTACAATTAAAAGGTTAAAATCAGAGGAGACACGTTATTCGGCACATTACCAGCACAATTAATCAACGGCTGACTTTGCCTTCCTCCCAAGAGACTTTATTTCTGAAAAATTACTGTCTGTCGCCTTCGTGGATGTTTAGCTATTTACTCAGAGCTGCCAAGCCATACGGCACTGAACAGAAATGTTTGCTTTAATAATTTCTCCATCAAACAATGGGTTGTTTAGATAAATCATGCTGTGAACTGAAACTCTGCTGACTTTAATGTTGCCCTGATAGATAGTAAATTAGTTGCTTTAGATGAAGGAAAAGCACCTTTTGATTTATTTGAAGCTTTCATTTCGCATTTCATAGCCTATTGATCACTTTGTTTGTTGTGTTTCTCTTTAGGGAATTAAAGGAGATGAAGGAATGAAGGTAAGGCACACATTCGGTTCTTGTTATTGTGTTATTGCTGTTGGTTTTTGAATAACGGTTGGACGTTTAAAAGCGATGTGAGTTATTTTGTTGATGTTAAAATGCTTTGAACTGTAAGTAACCTGTTTGTAGTTTGACTGGCCTGTCTTTATGGTGCTATCAAAACACTGATGTGTTTGTTTGATCTTGGCCAGCTCAACATAGCAACATTGACTTAGCCAATAGCATGAGTTTGGGGGCGGGGCTGTCTGTTTAATCGGCCAATGGCCAGTTGCATGTGGTGACGCATAAATTGCACACTTCACCTTTACATTTGTTTTTATTCTGTGTGTGGAAATCTCAGATTTGATTATCGTGTCATGTTTTGGATTTATTCAAATCTGCCATAAATCTGTGTTCCTGCATCTTGATGGAGTAGTGTTTTATAGAGAGTAAATCTAAACGTCTGAAGATTTGTAATTGTATGACTGTATCACATATCTGAGGCATTGCTCCTAGTAAAGACGTGCATCTGCTGGAGCGCTTACACTGTTTCTCACTGGGGAGATGTTTGCCCTGTAAACAGGAGTGAGACACACGTAAAGTTGACACCTGCTGATGCACAAATAGTCCCTATAGGATAGCGCTATTCCGACTGTCTAACTGCTTAATGGTGAGTGTTGTCCTGTAAAGCCAGCAGTGAAAGATGAGCAGAGCCTGAATGAACTCATCTGTGTGGACCTGCCAGGGAAAACACATCTTAAAAGGGTCATATCAGGACCGAGGAAGCCAATTTTCCTTCATAATTTAAAATAAAAGAATATGTCATATGTATTATGAGAACAAACTGTACCTTTCAGAACTCCAAAAGTCATTTTTAGTCCCAAAAGAACATTTACAGACACTAAACAGAAAAGAACGAATTAATTAATTAATTAATACGCAAGTAAGTAAACAAGCAGGTAAATAAACAATTATATAAATAATAAAATATTTTTAATACTATTTTGGTGCAGGTATTTTATTAAATGGTAATTGGTAAACTAACTGGTCAAGCATTTCAAGGTAAAAAAAAAATAGGAAAAAATGATGACTCTATTAAAATCAATGTAAAAAAAAAGCCTGTTCATATCAACATCTACATATGTTTCTTCTCTCTCAAAAAAAATGAAAATAAAAATACATTTAAATAAAAAAATAAATAAACTCATATGCACTGTTTCCTAAATGAAAGGGAGAAATGTTAGCAACTCAAAGAAATAAGTTGAAGTACTACAATTACTAAAGCTAAAAGTGAAATAAAACTACATTTAAAGCTAAATAGAAAAAATAACAAAAAGCATGTAGTGTAACTAAAATAATAACTACAAAAATAAACTAAAAAAAAACGGATTCATAATAAAATACTGTAATATTATAGCAGTGTATAAATCACAAATACTATAACCAACTGCCTTTCATAGCAAATAGCATATCATGCTGTGCCATACTGTAGATAAGGACTTTTATGTACGGTATGTCCAGCCCAAACCTGTTTCAGTAGAAACTACAAGAACACAGGAAAGAAAACTGTGCTTGCCAAACAATTTCATGGGGTGTTTAATAAACCCTGTGTTCAGATGAGAGAGGAAGCAGAGGCCAGACATCTTACGTGAACTCACAGAAATCCTTTACCGTGAGTTTGGTGGTTTTTTCATTTCCTTCCCCTCGACCACCGCTCACAGGATCTGAGGATTATTCCAGATCATCGTCTTTATCGATTTACTGTTTCTGGCTTCTTAATTCAGAGTGTGCCAAAAGAAAAGTCTTTTTCATCTCATGACTTTGTTTGGGATCACATGTCTCTTGTCCTCCGGTTGTCTGTCAGGAGTTTGTGTGTATTTGTGGTGTGTGTGTGTTGCTCTGCTGAAGATGTCCTCATCTGTGCATTTGTGTAGGGTGAACATGGGATGGATGGGCAAAGAGGAGAGAAGGGGGAGAAGGTACTCTGCCTGAGAAATGTAGTGTTGTGCGTTTAACTTTGGGTGGTCGGTTTGTTTGTGTGTATAAAAAGCTAGACTCTAACTAGTGTGATATTTTTGCATGATCAGCAAAGTTTTGATACACAAGAGTTTGGAATAATCCAGTTTTTTATGTTTTTGGAAGAAGTCTCACCAAGCTGCATTTATTTAGGCAAAATTACAGCTTTATTGTGAAATATTATTTTTTGTTTTAAATATAATGCAATAATTATGATGTATTTGTAAACACACCATTTATTTGATCATTATGCCTTTATTGTCACCCAATATGGTGTCATTAGTTAAGATTGGTTAATGTATTAACTAACATGAACAAACCGTGAAAAATGCATTTATTACAGTATTTATTTATCTTTGTTTAACTAATGTTAACACACAACTTGTGATTTCAATAATGCATTAGTAAATGCTAAAAATAGCATTAACTAAGATGAAGAAATGCTGTAGAATTATTGTTCATTCTTAGTCATCTTAACTAATGAACGTTAGATTAATTAACTCGATTAATTAAATGCATCCTTTCTGAATTGAAGTATTCTGTGGTGATATCAGATTCACAAAAACAGAAAACAGTTATTTTAAATGCATAAGACACTTCTTTCAAAAACATTTTATAAAACGCAATTATTCCAAAGTGCTGAGACCTGCAGTGGCCAGGAGGATTCATCACACAATGGCACAATTTTCATTTTCGAGTAAAATGTTCAAGTCGGTCCTAAATGTTCGTTCCTATAACTCATCCACCCTCATTGACTCAGCACCACTGCTAGACACCGGCTTACGTTACCAAAGGGAGAGCTCGCATGGGCTGAGGGCAGGACAAATGCTTTGCAACTGAAACCAGGATGTGCACAAAGACATATGACTGAGTCCCGGAGTCATGCAGAGAGAGCAGAGGGATTGCACGCTAAGAGAAAAACAGGCCGCAAGCTCAAGACATTCTCTGCTTCCTTCATCTGAGCACCTGTGCATCTGATTTACAGGCCTCTAACCCTGCTGTTGTGGAGAGTCCCCTGTTACACGCCGCTTGATGGACTTAGCACACTTATTTTTGCTACCTGCCGTTGTCCCTGCCAAACATGTGCTGCCATACTCTTCGATTGTTAGGTCTGTTGTCATGACAGTGCTTTGTGTTGCTGCGTTCGAGTGCTGTGTTTAAATATATGAATGTTTTCATCATCATACTCAGCAGACGTACCATCTGGGGAGATGACAGATGAATAAGCACATCTGCAGCGGCACTATATTTAGTTTTTTTATACATTTATATGTATACAACTTGATCACTGCCTCTAATTGAATGCAGAAGCGTTTTTGTGTGGGTTAGGGATTGAAGGACAGTTTGTTTATTGCTTGTTTTATTATATTGGAATGTAAATAGCATTATACACTGTTATTCAATAGTTTGGGATGAAGAAGATATAATTCTGATGTTTTTGAAAATCACTTACTTTCTGCAATTAGTTAATAAAAATACAGTAAAAATGTGAAATATTATTACAATTTAAAAGTACTGTTTTGTATTTTAATATATTTTCAAATATAATTTATTCCTGTCATGCAAAGCTGAATTTTCTTCATTACTCCAGTGTCACGTGGTTCATCAGAAATAATTTTAAAATGCTGATTTGCTGCTAAAGTAACAATTCTTAATTTTCTTTTTTACTACTATTATTAATTAACATTTTAGAATAATATTAAAACTATTGAAACTATGAAATAATGGAATTTATATAGTGACCAAAAATGTTAAACAAAAATAGTTTAGTCACTGTCTTTTCATCTCTGCTCAACTGACTTAATGCATCCTGGGATATGTTTTAAACAGTATTGTGCATTATGTGAACAGTTCTGCAGTATAATGCACACTTTCGTTTGCATCTCTATTTGTTCTAATCCATGCATTAAATTTGTTAAATTTGAAACATAATAATGTATATAATGTACAATAATTACTATATAACACTATTTTATATATAGAAAAAGATTGAGTCCGGTGTCTAAACATTTAGCTGGTATTGCATATCCACGATATTTAAAGCCATCACTTTACTATGGTATCGCCACAATAACTTTTATTTGAGAAAACTGCTGTTCTCCCTCAGTCACATCTGTCTCTGTCATTACTAGTCAGTATTTGGTTTTGTGTAGTGAAAGCCAGTGAAAATTTATGAGATAAAAAGGAGATAAGCAAACGCTAAATTAACTCCTTTTACTCCTGCAGCCAGCAGCAGGTGAGCCTCATCTGTATTCAGTGAGCCTGTTAAAGACTGTCTGTCCATTTCTCTCCGAAGGGGAAAGTGTAATATTTACAAGAAAAATAGGTGTGCGAATACAGTGTAAGACACTTACTCGTGTAACACATGTGATTCCTCTGCCGTTTGACTCTTATGTCAAGTAGGAACTAGAGATGATGGCGTGACATGAATTTAAAGTGCAGCACCTCAGAGATCAAATGAGAGCTGCTTTGTTTTGTTCTCTTTGACATTGCCTCTCAAGACTTCTCAGTTACACACTCCTCTCCAGACCAGGATTGATAAAACAGAGAACCCAAGGGCTATTAAAGCAATAAGTCAGGAGAAGCCATGCGTTACAATGATTTTACAGTGAGTTTTGTATGAGTTACATGTGGCCGCAACAGAATAAATGACTGCGAAAAGTATTTTTCTTCCCATCCTAAAAATACATTAATTTACATACATAAAAATACATAAATTACTACAAGATGAATACCTTTTTTTGAGCAATGATGCATTCAATTAATAAATGGTAACGGTCATTTAAAGGCATTCAAAGGCATTTATTTTAATATTGTATGCAAACTTAATGTATTCAACACTGAAATTAAAAAAATGGTTTCTTAAGCAGTAAGTAATTATATTAGAATTATTTCTTAAGGATCATGTGGCACTGAAGACTGGAGTAATGATGCTGAAAATACAGCTTTGCATCACAGGAATATATCACACTTTAATGGAAAGCAGTTATTTGAATTTGCTGTAATATTCACAGTGTTGTTAATACATTTTTTATCAAACAAATAAGCCATGGGGAATGTACTTCATAAAATGTTAGATTGCGCTTTTCAAGCATAAATGCAACATTTTATGAATTTTGTCAGTCAGACAGCTTGCTGTTACTCTTTTTGCCGCTAAAAATGGCACACTGTGTCTTTAAGACTCAGAACAAAATTTTTTATAGTTGTTTTTCTCTTCATACAATGACCCTTTGTGCTGTATGTTGATGTATATAAATGGAACTTATTAGGTTTAGTTTGGAAATTCCATTCATCCGTTTTCTCTTTATACCTCGGGCCAAGCACGTACACCATACTCTCGTATTTCATAGGAGCCAAAGTAAGTCATTACTTATTACGAACTGTCCTGAAGGAATCATGTTTGTCAGCAAAGAACGCAGCCACTTCTCCTCTGTGCTGATGACGGTTCTCTCCACCTTCCCAGAGTTCCCCTCAACTCCAAAGGCTCCGTCCTCATCGTTTTTAGCCTGAAGATTAGCACTCCCATAAATCACTTGCAGCCTCTGTCAGTCCACAACTTGCTTGTGCCTCACCAAGCGCTATTCGCTCTAAAATAAGAGCCATGACGAAGGGCAGAGGGGCCTATAACGGAATGGTGTGAGTTGATTGGAAATGAAGAAGATCAAAGAGACTTCCTGTTTTCAGCATGTGTCCAAGAAGTCGGTCTTTCGTGATTAAAGTGGTCAACAATCATTGCATCGTTCCATTCCCTTAACGGGACGGTAACATGAAGTCGGGCTCTTTCATCTACTCGGATACACTCATATACGACTCTCTGCCTTGTCCTAACCCTTCCCGGACCGTTCTGGTGCCTGATTGGACAGAGTTTATGAAGGCAGCTGAGTATGACAAGCAGTCTTGTCTCAGGCCCAAAAGCACAGTAGAGTGGCTTGGATCATTAATACCCTCTCAAACCACATTCATATGGCGTCTGGCTCTCTTGATAACCTGCTGCTCTCTCTGAGGTCTGACCGCTGCACCTGTCGAAGCAGGATATGCCACACTAGGCTCTGCCACCTGCCCCCTGCTCAGACTCACTGGAGTCTTCATGCCATCTTTGACCTTTGCCCTCAACTGCCTGCTGTCTGCCTGCCGCCGGTCTCCGAATGGCATGCATTGTTTTCTGTAGAGGCTTTGTGGACATGTTGTAAAAATGCTTCTCTTGTGGCCCTAGCATGCAATGTAGTGATTAAGTGCTGGCTAATCTGTTTGTTTGTGTGTTTGATAACCCTACTAAAGAGACCAGCTTAAACTTGAATTTCCATGCTGGTTAATGCTGATTCGATGTGGTTTGCTGCTGGTCTAGTGATGAACCAGTATGGTTTTTCTTTTTCAAATTCTAATTATTTGTTAAAATGCTTCTTTCGAGGAACAGGGATGTGTTAAGTTGCACTGAAGCTAAATGAAACTCTCTTTCCTCCAGTGGAACTGCTATGCTTGGCTTGCAGCCATTTCGTACATTAGAAACGCATTAGAAATGTATATTTTATATGGAATGGCTGAATTCCACTGAACCAGCATTTTGACATTTTTAAAAATAAATTTTATGGCATTCACACATACTCTATTACACTATTTCTTAGATGTAGATAGATATTGAAAAGGCATGCATTACGTATTTGGAAAACTAACTGATATTTTGGCGTTTAAATAGTTTTCAATCATTAAAAAGTTTAAATAGTTTTCAATTAAATGGTATTCTGTTACTTTACTAATTGCTTAAAAAGTACATTAATCTGTTTACCCGATGCATGTTAATCCAGGCACTGCTGGTTAAGATAGTTAAAGGTGTAGTTCACCCATAAAATACATTTTTCATCATTTCTTGACTCTTTCTTCTGCTGAACATATATATATAGTTTTTGATCCATACAACAGAAGTCAGTGGAAACCAAAACAGTTTGGTTACCAACTTTCTTCTTCTTCTTCTTCTTCAAAAAAGAAAAATAAGTCATACACCTTCAAAACGACTCGAGGATGATTAAACAAAGACAGAATTTTAATTTCGGGTGAACTGTAGCTTTAAGAATCTAGCATCCAAAGCTCAACATGAAGTCCAGCGGCGAGCAGATGTGCTGAGAAATACTCGTCTAACAATCTGCTGAAGTGAAAGTCTCTCAGTGGTGTTTTGCTTGCGTTATGAGTGCGAATTTTGGTTTTGGCTTGCGAGTGTGACCGTTTAAGTATTGAAAAGATGAGTAATTATTAATGCTGATTTTGCAGGGTGAGCTAGGGATGCCTGGAATGCCTGGGAAACAAGGAGTGAAGGTAGTTCACTTCTACTGCAGCTTCTATCCTTCCCCGTTTATTTATAATGAGCTATCCTTTTTTCCCAGAACCCTGCATGCTGTTCCAGAAGCATTCCGCTGCTAAAACGCTTAGTCTTATCTGTTATGATTATATGTAAAGCTGCTTTCACACCAGAGCGTGATTAATTGCTCATTATACAGGCACCTCACATATAAGCGTATCACCTTCTGACACTGCAAAGTGGCGTCTGGGACTTGAGGAATGATATGGCAGGAGAAAGACGGATGGTGCCACTAGTAGTCAGACCCCCAGCAGCCCTCGACCTCGATGGGTCGAGTGTCCGAATTCAGCCTCAGCTGTGTCTGTAGATCACTGCCTTCATGTCTGCTCATTAGTCTGAGATAACAGACATGAATTAAATAGCTGTCATGTGCTCTGTACTATTAATAACAATCCAAATGTGGGCCGGCTCATTGAAGCACTGCTAGTGATCAGCTATTTGCGTGCCTGCAGAGCGAAAACTTTGACATGCCAATCTAAATATTGATACCAGCGTGTGCTGTCTAATCACTTCAATAGAAATGATGACATCTGATCGACCCTTGGGGGTTTACGATCGACTAAATGCTTACGAAGAATAATCTTCAGTTGAAATTACGAATGACTTTTTGGGCCCAAATATATGATGCTGATTCTATTGTTGATTTTCAAAGGTCAGGGTTTGAGGACGTCTCACTGATTTCTTTTCTCTCTTTTTGCTTTCCTAATCTTGATGCCTCGCAACCTTCAGGGAGAGCCTGGTTTCCCAGGTATCCCTGGACGAAAGGTAAAGGCCTGGTTTCGGTGTGGTTGTGTCTTTAACACGTTTTGCTGATTGTACTTGTGGTAATGAAGATGTTTCTGTCGCTGTGAAGGGTCAGGCAGGTGTTTCTGGTATCCCTGGAAAGCGGGGCTACAAGGTACAGCCGTATGTCGCATAAGTGCTTGTTCTGATACTGAGCTAAAACCGCCAGGAAGTTATTTTAGATGTGTTGAGGTTTGAGTTCACCCTTTTGCAATTTCAAACATGTATGGCTTTCTTCCGTGCAATACAGTGCAATACTTTGTTTTGATAGTCACTCACTGTAAGTAACTTTGTAATTACTGTACATGTCAACTAATACTCATTAATTTGCAACTACATGTCTACTAACTCTCAGAGTAGACTGTTGGGGAAAGTTTAGGGTTAGCAGAATAAGTTGACATATACTTGCAAAGTTTCTGATAGTCAGTATGTTGTGGACCCATAAAAATAATGTTAAGCAGACAGTCTACTAATACTCTGACTGCTAGTTCACATGTAGCTGCAAAGTTAGTTACAGTAGTAGATTGTCTAAAGTGGACTATCAAAATAAAGTGTTACCATTCTTTGAAATGTAATATTTTCAAGCATCGAAATGAGAAAATAAAGCACCATAACAGTGGTCTATACAAATCATGCACCTTATTTAACCAACCAAAGTGTTATTTTAGTATTATTTATGCAACATTATATGTTTTACTGTAAAGTTTTAGTTCATGTGCTTTTCTTATGTTTATTCGTTATTTAATTATATTTCAATTTATTATGAATGTATTCAAATTTTTTTTGTTTTAGACATTGCAATATTTTTGTTTTCTCTTTAACTAAGGCAACATTTCTAATTTAACACTTTAGGGTTTAGAATAAAAAGAAACATTTACATTTTTTGTTGAATTGCATTGATTTGACCTTAATTACACATGCATGTATGAAGTGGTGACCTGTCTGCGTTCAATTCTATTTGTTTTTGGTGTCAAAATGTATCTGTTTCGTGTCATTTCAGATATTATTTTGTCTCCTGAAGCTCAACAACGTGGCGTTATTACGTTGCGGTTTCACTAGACTTTGTGTTCCATTTATTTTCACACGAACATGCAAGCGAGCGTTAAATCTGCATGGTTTGCAGTGCTGCAGGCAATGGAACAAGACAGTCTGCTTTAACATTCTTTAATGTGTCAATTGTTATGATTTAATTAGTGTTTCTGCAAACCAGAAGCCCTAGAAGGTGATCTCATATTCTGCGGCCCATATTTGTTGTATTTCGATGACCACACCTTTATTCCCACTCGCTGTATTTTAAGTACCGCAGCTGTGGTGAATTAAAGATGTCAACTGTAATGTTTCAAAAGGAAATGGGAACAAGATGCGCGCACTAGAATGTTTTATATGTCTGTGTTATATAGAGATGCATCTTGAATCTTTGAATGTTAACTCCTATACTGTTATTTATTTCTAGGGAGAGAAAGGCGAGCTTAGTGCTGCAGGAGCTGGCATCAAAGGAGAACCAGGTGCCCCGGGACAAGCTGGACCCAAGGTACCCACCCCTCAGTCTCCACTGCTGTATTTCCTTCTTGATGTGGTGTGACATGTGCAGTCTCACAAAATAACCTCATGCTTTAGTCAAAATTTCAATTAGACTTTCATCTTTTCATAGGGTGAGAAAGGTGATCAAGGCATAAAGGTGAGCAATTGACTTTTTTTGAATAAAAATGATTTATTGCAACAATACATGACCTTGTATGATAATTATATTTTAAATATGTCCTTGAAGAAAATGTTTATGTCTTGTAGGGTGATCCAGGCCAGGAAGGCCCATCTGGACCAAGGGTGAGTACAGGCCATGTGTCACCGACAGAGAAAATAATGCAAACAAGTCAGCAGATTTGTTTAACAGATGATATCAGAAATAATAATATAAATTATGCATTGTTTCCTCATTGCTCAACAGGGTCCACCAGGTCCGACCGGGGAGCCAGGAAAATCTTTAATCAACAACAATGAAAATGTATATCTTTATTTCTAAATTATATTAATTTTTTGTTTATGAATTAGTTATAGTGCATGTATCGCTTCTCTGTGTCGTAAAACAGATTCAACAGATTTATTTGTGTTATGTGAAGGCACTCATTTTATTTTATTTTTCAGGATATACGCAACGTGCATTTAATGGTAAGTGTCATTGCTTGTTGTAAAAACATAATTATTGGGAAACTGAATAACTTGATATTGTTTGTGTATTTGAGCACACTAATAGAACTGCTTTCAGATAGTTTAGTATATATTGTATATATTTTAGGGCCCTCCTGGTCTGCCTGGACCTCCTGGGCTTCCTGGGACCCCCGGTTTGAAGGTAGCTGACCGACATCTCTCATTCATTTCCTTTCTATCCTTAGTAGTATATTAGTGTATAACATTAGGAGTATAAATTTTGAGTATATTCATATACAGCTCTGGTGAGATCTGAGGAAGTTTTTCAGCAGCATGCATGCCATGATATAAGACATCAATGTAGGCTATCTTGTTCTTTTGCATTAAAAATTGTTTTATTTCTCAGGGTGATGTTGGACTTCCAGGTCCCCCTGGTCTTGATGGGGAAAAGGTAAATTATCATTAACATTTACTGTAAATGAAACACTTATTAGCCACTAATCTGCCATTAGTCCACTGGTGGGTGTCTTTACACATCTCTCAATACTTCATATTGCTCAGGGTCCAAGAGGAAAGCCAGGAGAACAAGGACCCATCGGCCCTCCAGGACCTGAGGGACCACGGGGAGAAGGAGGAGTCATAGGCTTGCCTGGGTCAAAAGGAGACAAGGGAGACATGGGCCCCTCAGGATCACCTGTGAGTCATTATACCCAGCATATACAGTCTGTCTGACTACACCTGAAGTGTTAAATAACCACAAAGGGTCTTGTGTCCCTTACCGCTTGCATGAAAGAACATACTGATATCAAAATATCATAATACTTTATTATATGTTAGAAGGAAAGGTTGAATTCATGTAACCCTCCTCAATTGGAAACTTATCTGTAACTACTGTAAATAAACAAAAAAGCATGTCTAGTATTTCAGGAGGACAATGCATTTATATTTGCATGTTTGGGATATTTTGTTTAAAACAACATGGGTCTTTTTCAGATTAAATGCTTAACCAGAATATAGACCTTAACCAGAAAATGAGTTGCACGTAAATGTGGTCTTTCTTATTTGAGCAAGTGGCATCGTGCCGAGTGCTCTGATGAATTATGAAAGAGTTTGTGGTGGGTGGGCGGCATTGCGTCTTGAAAGCCTACAGTTTACTAATCATTAATCCTACATGCTGGATGCTATGAATTCAAAGGCCTCTTGGTTGTGGACCTTGTTTACAAGGCTGTCAAGTCATGTTTTTCAACCCAGCTCCCCCAATCGACTTTTTTGCCAGTTTTAATGTATATTTCCTTATTCTCTCCTCATTCTGTAGGGTTTAGATGGCCCTACTGGAGAAAAGGGGGTTTCAGGGCCCCCTGGCCATATTGGATTGCCAGGCCTAATGGTACGCAATGGTGCCCCTCAAAAGCAAACAGATTGTTGTCATTGTTGAAGAGAAATGGCACAACTTTGGGATGCAGTGCATCATACCAGTTTGATGAAATAGAATTCAGTGTTCCTATTCTTTTGCTTTTTCATAATGTCTTTAGGGTCAGAAAGGTGAACCTGGGGAGAAAGGAGATAAAGCAGAACTGGTATGTTCCACACTATCTGGCTGCTGATTGCACTTTTATTGGGTTTTCTTTAGATAATAGAGCCTATTATCTAAGTTGGGAAATATATTGAATGACATGCTGACTCCTCTCTCAGGTCTATGGGCCTGCTGGACCTCCAGGACCTGCAGGGCCAGTTGGGCCATTGGTGAGGGCAATGTCTACTCGATAAAATCATACATATTGCAGGCACCTAAGGCACCTTTTGTTTATTTAATGGTGCATTTATGAAGATGAACTCACTTTAAACAACTCAAAATGATACTGATTTCTAATATTTATTGTTTTTTGCTTATCAGGGACCTCCAGGTTTGCCAGGACCAAAGGTAAGACTTTCAGCCCGTGTGTAAAATGCTATTTGTCTTCTGCCGTATGCTAAGCAAAGCATTACATCTCATATATACTTTTTAGGGAGAACCAGGAATAGGCCTGAGAGGAGAGAAGGGATCGCTTGGACAGAAAGGAGAGAAAGGAGACAGGGGCCATCTTGGACTCCCTGTAAGTACATTTCTGATTCTTATAATCCAGTTTTTGATACTTATAGTCAGTACAATGTAAGATAATAAGCTATCTGATTTCATTACGAATTGAGTGCTTCAAACCTGTGATACCAGTATTGATAGTTTTCATACAGTCTTATCCACTGACTCAAGATTTTTTTGTCTTTCCCGAGTGCAGCGTTAGTGGAAAAGCATGTTTTGTGTAAGGTTTGTGCTTTAGGCCCCCCTTAATGCAAATATCAATGTGCTGCAATTTCATGTGTCTTTGTAACTAGGTGTCATGGTTCATGACTAAGTGTCGTTACATTGCATGAATCAGTGAATATAAACATTTGCCAATCATATATACAAGTGTTATCATGTAATCATCCCGTCACATTGTTTTATACACATTTTAATAGATTACCAACAAGTTCCTGATTGTTTTAGGTCACTGTAACCGACTGACTTTAATGTTGTTATTATTACAAAATACTGTATGTGGTTGTTTATTTAATGTTTTCTCTCTGCTCTCTAAATAGCATGCTATAGGTTTTGTAACTATTAATTTCAGGGGTCTTTTCTTGACTTCCTGCCTAGTGTATATCTATGGTGTCAAAGTCATTGATTAACTTACTCTAGTCACATCATCAATGGCACAGTAACTCCTTTACTTTAGTTTTGAATCTGAGATATTGAATCAGAGATGCTGAATTACGTTTTTCAGTATTAAGTGAATAAAAACGTATTCTAAACATAAACCTCACAACACTGCGTTACATATAAGCAAAAAACACTTTGGCAATGTGGTAAAATAGTGAATAATAGTGCATTATGCAGTTTTAAGTAAATATGAAGTAAAATTGCATTTGTTTGTAGATTACTGAAAACAGCTGCTTAAGAAAATGTTACTTAACCTAGTGAACTGCCATCATTTTAAGGCATTGTGTTCGTTTCCAGTGCAAAGGCTGCTTGTTTAGCTAGCTTAGCAACATGCTATCATCAAATTTAACTGTAAGTGGCATGCTAAATCAAGTCTCCTGTGCGCTTCTCGCGAGGAGCACTAGCCTATTTGTGTGGCACGCAAAGTCGCTTCCTATGTATAGTGTTCCAGTTAAATCACTTATGAGGTTGCGTTTCAGTTAGCATGCTACCTTAGAAGGCATGCAGCGGACAGCAATGTAGCTCACTAGGTTTTGGAACCGAACAACTATTTACAAGTATTATTTTTAGTGTTTGCATCTCTCCTGGAATTTACATGCCACCTGTTGTTATTTTATCACCATCCATACGATTGAACGGACCGCTTTAGGTCCTGTTCATTAGCAGTCACACTTGCACTAAGACAGTAAGTCACGTTATAAGGAGTTACTGCTCGTCTCTCACATGTCATCTTCAACACGTCACCCTCCATCAAAACTAGTGTTGTTTTTATGTGGCACACGAGTCACTGCTTCACTCACCTCCCCCTTCCCCACACTTCTCCCCTACTCCCTTCCTCTCCTCCACCTCCATCTCTCCTCTCGCTCTGTAACTCTTTACACACTGTCCAGGGGGCTCATGGTTTAGACGGCAGGCCTGGTCCAGTGGTGAGTGGCGCAAGACATCCACCCCTCTATTTCCATCCATCCTTCTCTCGTTTCCCTCTCCGCCTGCTTCTGTCTGTCTACCTCTGCTTGAGCTGTTGCTTGCTTGCTTCTTTGTTTTGTGTGTTTTCTGTGCTGTCTAACGGTCAAGGCCTTGTTTAGATCTCTGTTGAGGTTGCATCGGCATGACTTTGATTTGACTTTGTCCCTAAGCCTGTTTGGCTGTTGCCTCTTGCTGTTTCCAGAGGTACCACACTCGGTTGATTTCTCAACCTGTCAACACGCGAGTGACTGAAGGGGAGCATGGCCAAACACTTATAAACATTTCTCTCTCTGTGTCTCTCTCTCTCTCTCTCTAAAACACAATTTCTCCTTCTTTGAAAAATATGCACATTGTGCATTTCATGCCGTCGCAGCCCTCTCTATACCTTTATAAAATGTTTTTTTTCCAGACATGCTTGACCTCTGTTGACCTTTCGAAGGCTTAATTCCCTCCAAGCTTCAGAGCTTTATTTCATTCCATGACAAGCTTTGATCTTGTAATGTCATACCAGGAGAGAGCATGATGGGATGCGGCTGCATGAACAGTGATTTCATGGCATACAACTGTACAAATGGCTGAGAAGCGAGACTTCTGAAAAAGCAAGATGTCTAACAGCCCTTCTGTTGAATCCTCCCAAGTCATGGGAGGACAATGGAAGACGGATTTGCTGTTATATTTACTTGTGTGTCTGTTTATTTCCCCTTAGATCAACAAACTTTGGAGTTTTGTGGAATTTCTCTACAGATTGGTCCTCCGATAGCTCTTTTTAAACATATATAAGGGGTTTAAATTGCTCTTATTCGGCTCAGAAAAGTTTGTTGATCTATTGGTGCTCAACACTGATTAGTTTCTCTTCCTCTCTAAACTCTTAACCTACCGCCGTGTCCTCTGTTAAAGCTCACGCATGTCTTTTTTTGTTGTTTAAAGGGTCTGATAGGACCAGCTGGAGTTCCTGGGCCTGCAGGACCAAAAGGAGAAATGGTTAGTGCTGTAAAAACAATTGCGAAACAAACGCATGAGGCTAGAAATGGGTGTTTCTAGTAATATTTTGGACTTTGCAAAATTGATCGATGATGCTATAGGGATTAATGCAAGCATTATGACAGCTGTAGTTTGAATCACAGTTAATTACATTTAGCGTTGGGGAAAGTAATGCATTACAATAGTGTGTTACTCCCTTAAAAGGTAACTAATTGCAGTACATAGTTATGTTTTATGGAAAGTAATGCATTACTTTACTTTTTTCACCCGTGCTAACAAACATAAAACCCCAAAGTTATATTTTTGACAGCTGTAAAGGCTCTTTCACACCAAAAACCTCAGCCTAAAGGAAGTACCTAAAGAAAGACGGTGTGAGTCGAATACAGTATCTCACAAAAGTGAGTACACCCCTCACTTTTGTTGCCAGCAGTTCAGACATTAATGGCTGTGTGTTGA
>JAUCMS010000022.1:3423909-3434463 GCA_032357445.1 Enteromius radiatus | reverse complement strand
TAAGCTACATACCTTCTATGTACATATCAGACAACTATTTAAAATATTCTCTCAATGCATTCTATGGCACCTTTAAAGATTACAAAAAGAATTAAATCTTTCTTTCTAAAATTGCATTGACTGATCTGAAATATGAAACACAAATGTTTCAGGAATTTAGGACACAGAATATGACTTATTATAACTATTATTATTATTATTATTATTATTATTATTATTATAAAAATTAATAAATTAGATGACGAATATATTATACTATATATATAAATAACTATATATTTTTTAAAACATGTTTCTTAAATCGATCTCAAAGTAAAAAGAGATTCTAAATTAAAATTAAATTATTATAATCTTAATTCAAGTGAAGGAGTAGTTTGAGAGTAATCAAGGTTAACCCCTTGCATTTTTTGTGAAAATTATGGAGGCCACAGTGGTGTTCAAACTCAGCAGTCTTATACTGTAGCTTCTGCTCCGTTCACAGACTTTAATAACTTCAAACGCATGCAAGAAATCCACGAAGGATTGAATATCCAGAGCCTGACACACTAGACATTTGGCTTGCATCTGTCACAGTGGTCCAGTGCCATTGTGCTCTTCATCTGTATCAGAGAACGGGCTTCTGCTTTGCATGTTGCTAGGAAACCCCCCGGGGAATTTCAATCCATGCTTATATTCCTGTCTGAGTGTGTGTTCTGGCTCACTTTATTGCCTCTCTGGCATTTGTGGACGAAAAGCTAGCACAGCTTTACATGCGAGGCTAGTTCTCTGTGAAAGCAAGTAGCGAGAAATGCAAAGGAGACGCTCTGTTTCACAGAATGCAAATAATGGAGTGTGTCAGGCTGTCCTTGTGTGTTTCAGGTTGTTCCGCACATTCCGGGATGATAAGTATGTTTACATGCTGCTTGAGGTTTGCCTGGGAGGAGAGCTGTGGAGCGTGTTGAGGGACATGTGAGTGTAGGTTGTTTTGACACATACTACAGCTCACTGTCTTTGATAATCATGCTGAAAGGTTATGGCTGAATGATTCATAGTGTCTCAACTGTAATAAAGGTAGGCTGTTGGGATGTTTTGGTTTCATATAGGAGTTGTTTTGATGAGCCCACTGCCCGCTTCTGTACTGGATGTGTGCTGGAAGCTTTTGATTACCTGCACGGCAAAGGCATCGTGTACCGAGACCTGAAGCCGGAGAATCTTCTTCTGGATGGGGAAGGCTATGTCAAAATGGTGATTTTACTGTACATATACCACTAAATACCATGGTAAAAGGTCCAAACGTCTTAGGCCCAATTTAAAAAATCGGTAGCACTTTATTTGACAGTACTTGTACTTTCCTGGTACATACATGCTAAATATATTTTACCTACAAGCAAATGAGTGATATCCTGAAGTTAGTTCACCCAAAAATGAAAATTCTGTCATTAATTACTCACCCTCATAAGACCTTCGTTCATCTTCGAGACACAAATTAAGATATTTTTGATGAAGTCAGAGAGCTATCTTACCCTCCATAGACTGCAATACAGCTGGACTGATCCCAGATCTTGAAACATAGTAAGAACATTGGTAAAACAGTCAATGTGACATCAGTGGATCAACTTCAGTTTTGTGACACTAGGAGAGTACTTTTTAATTTTTTTATTTTAGCATCATTTACTCTTCTCCCATGACTTACATCTTTACCATTTTAGAGAGCATCACAATGCAGCACATACACACGCTTTAACGTATCTGACGTAATCAGCCTTGTTTACATCCAGAGGAAGGCACGCACATGAATGTAATCTGATCGCATGCATTGTGGTATATTCATTATAATTAAAATTATTTTAATGTTACTATATTTGAATAATTTAAAACTTACTGGGGTGCCCTGATTAAGAACATATTATTTAAGCTAGTTAGAAAATTATCATGTGACTCTTTGCACAGATGGTCAGAAGTTTTTACCTCTATTGAAGGACAAGATGATCATTGGATCATTATCATCAAATTTTTTTAATTAATTTCTCATGCAGATATGATACAAAAATTAACATTTTGTTATCAGATTGAAAAGTATATACGAAATAGAAGAATTTTTAGAAGGGGTCTGAGACTTTTGGACCTCCCTAAATATATGCATGAATTCAGAGATTTAACCACTTTTAGTGCTACACTAAACATCCTTATTATTCATTCTTTTTTATTTTATTACTTTTTACCATTTTTTCAGACTGATTTTGGCTTTGCCAAAAAGATTGGACTTGGTAAGAAGACTTGGACGTTCTGTGGCACGCCTGAATATGTGGCTCCTGAGGTCATCATGAATAAGGGTCATGACTTTGGAGCTGACTGCTGGTCCCTGGGCATCCTCATCTATGAGCTCCTGATTGGCAGGTAAACATCGGTGTTTCAACTCATCTGTCTCATACCTCCACAGGTCTGCATTTGTACTGTAGGTCAGATTCCCAAACAATGGACAGACTTTGCATTTACACAAGCAATGTCGAAGTGCTTGAAAGCACGTTTTGTACAATTTGGTGCTGCAAGCAGTGCAGAAAGTACACACTTCACCTTTAAAGAGCACAGATTTCCCAGACATGAATTGGCATGGCCTTCCCTGTGCTTCTGCCAAAACGCTCTGCACCACGATCAACATCCAGCGCTCTCTTGACCAGAGCAAATGGTCCTTTAGTGTGAGCTTAGCAGTCGTGACTCTCACCATAGCCTCAAGCTTCAGATCGCATCACCATAACAACATAGTAACTAAGTAATGGTGTAATGCCACAGGACGTTTATATCTCTTTAGTCTTATACTGACGCGCTGTTAGCTGTGCTCATTTACTGCATAAATGCCATTCTTATGCACGCTTGCATTATGCATTCCTGTGACATTATAAATAACTCCACTCCAGATTCATTAAGTCAAATGTAAGTTTTTAAGTGTTTATCGTGTGGTTAAATTTTTTAAATGTAACATGTCCCACACGACTGTCAGCCCCCCGTTCACAGGCTCTGATCCAATCAGGATCTACACCATGGTTCTTCACGGGATAGAGAAGGTGGACTTTCCCAAGAGGATCAGCAAGCGTCCAGAGGATCTCATACGCAGACTTTGCAAGTAGGTTTCTCATATTCTGAGATCTATTTTTTAAACTCAGCACAAATATACCGCAGTTAAACAATAACAATAAAAAAATAAAATACAAAATGAAGCATAAAGATGATCATAAAATATATAACACAGACAAAATAGTAAAAAAAAAACTTTTGAAAGGAAGTACACTTTTTTTAAGTCAAGAATGTGTCTCTCTTTAATTGCATTTAACATTTTATTGAATTAATATATATCTGCAAATGCAATTACTTCATTTTACTTTTAAGATTTGAAGTACACTACAATATAACTAAGCACACTTCATTTTAACAAAGGTATTTATAATACACATCACAGTTTGCCCTTTCTTTCTTTTGTTTGTCACATTGTAATATAGGATTGTCAGTTTAAAGGACACATGATGCTGCCTCAGAATTTAGAAGGTTATGTATTATTGTTTGGAGTGTGCTGCCTATGTCCTTTTGTACCTGAATGTGTATGCATTTATTGACCTGTCTTTTTCACTTGCTTGGCCTGTATAAGAAGAGTCAGATTCTCACTCATCTTCCTCACTGTCTCCAGACTCAATCCTGCAGAACGGCTTGGAAATAAAAAGAATGGCATCATTGACATCAAGAAACACAAGTAGGTCAACTAATATTAATTGCTCAAAAATAATTAATTCTTATTATTATATTATACTTTTTTAAAACTAACTTAATAATAATTGTAGTATTAATAATTTTATGCTTATTACAGACATCTCTCTCTCTCTTAATTGCAGATTAATGGCAATCAAATAAATGTGTAGTATAGTTTAGTTAGTGCTTTTTTTAAATAGTAATTTACAATCTAATGATACAATATTAATATGAACAATATTAGTGCTGTCAAATGATTAATCATGATTAATTGCATCCAAAATAAAGTTTTTTTTTTTTTAAATAATATATGTGTGTACTGTGTATATAAATATACAGACATGCATGTATATATTTAAGAAAATATGTCATGTTTATATATTAAATGTATTTATATCCCCTTGTCTGATATTCATCTTTAGATGTCAAACACAAATGTTTTCAGTCGACAGCAAAAATAAAGGAATTGGCCTCACCGTCCCAATACTTTTGGAGGGGAGTGTATTTATATGAATATATAAATCTAAATGCAAGTAGATATTTAAAAAATATATGATGTATTTGTGTGTCTCTATATATACGCAATAAGTAGCCTATACACAGTACACACACATATACATTATATGAACAAAAACATTTACTTTGGATGCAGTTAATCACCATAAAGTCTCACATAAATATATATATATATATATACACACTGATGACATGAGGTTTAGTATCATAATTCCTTAGCAAATTCTATAAATCCTGCAATCCTGTTAATCATACACTGTCATATTCTCATGTAATTGTTTGATTTATGTGCATTAATGAACATTAGACCCACCTGGGAGTAAACTGAAGCGCTGATCCACAGGTAGTGTATTGTTGAGTCTGTTTCACTCCAGGCCTGTCTGTCCCCTCCTTTGTATGTGACAGCACAATGGGTAGCTGAACCAGCCTGCCAATTTAGCCTCCCTGCATTCACAGGGGGAGTAATTAGTGGCCAAAATGAGAGGCACAGCTGTCACCATCTTCCACAGAGCAGTGAAGCCGCAGACAGTATGATGAAGCACCGGGCCCGTCTTTTAACAGTCACGGGAGTGATAGAGCCTAAAATGCATGTGCACTGATGATGCCCACTGTTCATATTACAATCAGCTGGGAGTCATCACACTTGTTATTTTACTAGCGTTCTGTGTGTTTGCACTGAGACGCTGTTGTTTTTATATTCATTATGCTTGAGCGTTCTTATTCAGCTAACATACACACAAAGCACAGAAGAGCTCAACATCGTTTGTATTATGTCACTAAATTATGTTCAGAGCATTATGCAAATGAATGCGCATGCTCTTGATACAGGCATGAATATGCATGTTCAGGTAACAATGTGTCATCAGGTGAGTGAGATCTGAGATGTACACTACCGTAAGTTTGGGGTCAGAATTTGATTAATTCATGAATTGTTTTAATGTTAATACTTTTAGTCATGACCAAAAGTGACAGTATACATAATATTGCAAAATATTTAAATCAAGTGATTACTAAAATGAAAAGAATTCTGAAAAATATGTATCATGATTTTCTCAAAAACAAGTACAGCTGTTCTTAATATTGGTAACAATATTGAGCAGCAAATTAGCATATCATGATTTCTGAAGGATCATGTGACACTAAAGACTGGAGTAATGATGCAGCTCTGACTCACAGGAGTAAATTATTTTAAATTGCATGTGAAAAGAGCTCTTATGTCTTGCATATGTGAGCAGTAGCAAAAAAAGTGAACTCTCAGGTCAGAGAGATGGTGGAAATAATTTTTGGTGCAATAAAACACTTTCTAACAATAGAAGTGGGCAATTTGTCCCCTTGAAACAGTGTTCTCACTGGAAGGAAAGTGATGGATGAGGCTGAAGCCGTGAGTGGATGCTGAGTCACTGTGCGGTGGAGGTTTACTTTCTTCCTTTGTTTTCTCGCAGGTGGTTTCAAGGCTTTAACTGGGAAGGACTGAGACGGCGGAAGCTGACATCTCCTCTGAGGAGAGAGGTGAAGCATAGATTCAACAGATTTTACATATGTCACACTGTTCTCCTACATTTGTGATATTCTCCTCTGTTCATTTTTGCAGCTCAAAGGGCCCCTGGATCACAGTCATTTTGACATGTTTCCCCCTGAGCTTGAAGAACCCCCAGATGAATTCTCTGGCTGGGATAAAGATTTCTGAAAATGAAGAAGCTGATTTCTCAAAGAAGTGGACAGTGTCTGAAGGAGAAGTCTCAGTATTACCTCAGTGTGCTTTCTAAAGCATTGTGCAACTGACTGACTTGTTCAGATGGACAGGAATCAAGTTTAAAAGCCACGGTTTTAAGTTAAAGAAGACAAAGCGAATGGTTATTTCAGTGATATTTCGTTGTAAGTGGACCAATAAATCACTGATGCCTTAAATCTGTCTATTAAATCTTAAACAAGTCTTCATTCAGGTGTTCCAGCTCACACTTTTTTAAGCTGCTTTTATACTCAATCAGTATTCCTGTCTTGTCTTTGGTTATGGTGTAACATAAAACAATACTGACATCCCTATCTTTATATAATCAGTCTGAGTTGCCTTTTCAGTCTTTTTCATTTTGGTAATTTGGTTAAAAGTTGGATATTGTCCTAAAAAATATGATTTCAAGGGTGAAAGTGAAATTGGCACAATCATAGAAGCCATGTATTTAGCTATAATGTCTGTTTATGCTGGTGCCAATGTCAATATGAAGAGAAAAAAATGGTGGAAATTCATGTTTATAATGCTAATTTGATGATAACATTTAATGAACATATGCATATAATTATTTTTTCTGTTGTAGCCTACTTTTATAGTCAGTTTATTCAGGACTCTTTGTACCAGATTCTAGACATTTCTGAGATAAACTAATGAATGAAACAACAAGGTCCTCTGCTGGGGAAAATCTGCAATCACAAGCACAAGCTACAAGTTTCTAAACAGCTTGCAAAATTATTAGTGTTAATAAAGATCGCGCAGATGAGTGACTTTGGGGATTTAGTAATAATTTGTTTATGAGCATGCTTGTCCTCCACAAATACATGTTCTGTGTACTTTTATAGGGAGCTTCATCTACTGACATTTATACAGATGGTAAAGTTCATCTCAAACATGGCTCAGCTGAAAACACTGTTAATTCCATTAAATGTATTAATCTCACGAAAAATGTGACCAATATAATCCAAACATCATCTAAAAATTAAAGTACTTGAGTATTAAGTAATGTTTGTATCAACTATTGTTAATATAGAGCATCACAACGCGACTCTTTTTTTTTTTTTTTTTGACGTAATCGGTCTTGTTTACAAAGCACGCGCCTAGTGGAAATCGTACGCATGCGCTGTGATACTTTCTAAAATGGCGGAAGACATGTCACGGGAGAAGAATAGTTGAGTAAATTATGTTGTTTTTGTTTTCTTTGTGCTAAAAAAGTATTCTCGTAGCGTCGCAAAACTAAAGTTGAGCCACTGATGTCACATGGACTGTTTTACAACAGTTCTGTATCTGGGAATATTTCAGTTGCGTTGCTGTCTATGGAGGGTCAGGTGGCTCTCTGATTTTATCTAAAATATTTTCATTTGTGTTCTGAAGATGAAGGAAGGTCTTATGAAATTGGAAGGACATGAGGGTGAGTAATTAATTACAGACTTTTCATTTTTGATTGAACTAGCAAATTGCCATGTGGTTAACATTCAGCGAGTTGAAAAAGACACAACTATGCATATAAAACAAAACTTGGTGAAAAATTCATAAACTCACATGAGTTAATACGGCAGGTCTCAGGAGCACCACTGGGTGGAGACACAGAGCAACATTTGTCCTGACTGACTTATATAAAGTAAGTGTCTTTAGAGATATTATATTTGATATGTTTGTATGGTTTTCTTTCTAAACCGAAACACAAAAAGGGGGGTCAGCGAACATATCATTGAGGCTGGTTTGTCAACCTGTTTTGGGATTATGAATATCACACATTTCTTGGGGTTTGACGTTTGAAAACCCAAGCTAATCTTGCAATGACAATACTATAATTGACTCATTATTTTAATTGCATTGAATTGTGTAATAGCCTATGTATTTTCTTAATAAAGACAAATAAATGTATCATATAATTGACCCATTACATAATGAGGATTTTACTCTGTTAAACTCATTCTCTGTATGCCAGAGACCGACTGCAAGAGAAAAACCTTAACTGCTCCTTCTATGAAATGCCAAGGCCGCCTGCTGCTGGTTCACAGCCAGTGTGTGTCATTCAGGACAGTGATGGCCTGGAGTGGGAGATGCTTGTGACATTTGTGGAGGACTCATCCACTGGCCAGCCAGCCTTGAGGAAATGCCAAGAGGCAGGGGTGAGCTGTTGTCATAGCGATGCATCAAGTATGTCCTCTTTCTACCATTCTGCCAATCAGAAGTGTATTAATCACAGTATGACTCAGTCCTGCTCAATGAGCGAATCACAATCTCCTGCACAGGAGGAAATGATTCTCAGGACAGATATGAAAAATAAGCCTGCTGAACTCCACCTCCTTCAGCACATTAAAAGGAGATGGTAAATAAAAATGCAATTTTATTAACTGAACATTTCTAAATCTGATATTAATCTGGAAATTATGTTGCTATAAAGTACATTGTGGCATTTGGCCAGCCTCTTTTCCACAATTGGTTTTGAATATAATGTCTATTGTGCTAAAAAATCATGTGAATACTATAATAAGTTCTCTTTCATGTCTCATTGTGCTTAAAGGTTACCTATTATGCCACTTTTTACAAGATATAAAATAAGTCTCTGATGTCCCCAGAGTGTGTATTTTAGCCCAAAATACCCAACAGATATTTTGTTTGTAGATTGTTAAAATTGCCAATTTAAGGGAATAAATAATGGTGACACAATCACATGCTGTCACAAGTTTCATACTTGAATCAAATTCAAGTGGTCGACTTCACATTGTTTTCATAGCTGCTTCCTTTCAAATATACAATTTAACCCCAGTGTCCTTAGCAGCTCAGATAGAGGGAGTCTATGGAGACTTAAGTTCATTGGTGCATCCCAAAACACTTAAAAAGTAATGGTGGACTGCTGCTTCTCACTCAGGCCTGTCTGTGTCTATGCTAATAGGGCAGAGAGCGTCACAAATTGGTTGGCACCCTTAAGATGATGTGAAAGTAGGGAGAAATCCGGAATCGTTTGTTCTGAAAGACTGTTTATTGGGATTATTAAAAATAAATAGTGTGTGGATTTTTACTATTATAGGCTGGTTGTTTTCACACACTGCGGCAACACAACTGTTCAAATACCTTGTAAAAGTGACTTTTACATAATAGGCCCCCTTTAATCTGTCAAAAACACACACAAGATATAAAAACAGTCAGTCATGTCAGATTTTAATGTAACCTTTAAGATAACTGCGTAGTGATTTGTGTAAATAGTCGAAAATTGTACATAAAACACATGCATAAGAGAGAAGTGCGCCCGATTGTATAGTATGCACTTGTAGTGTACTTCAAATCTTAAAAGTATACATATACTAAATTTAAAGCTGCAGTCTGTAACTTTTTTGTGTTCAAAATTTATAAAATGTGTATAAGTGAGTACACCATGAATCCGCTTTCCAAACTACAGTACACTTATACTAAGTGTTTATACTCTGACTGTTTAGACTGGTTCTGGTAGGTACCACGTCGGAGTAGACCAATACCTGCGTGATTTATCATAGACATAATCAGAGAGAAGTAGCTCCAGCTACAGTGTTCTTCTGCAAGACGTACACAGTTCTGTTTATTAACCAAAGATTTTAATTATCTATATTTAAAAAATAATAATACAAATAAAAACATAACATCACTTGTTCACCAACGCGTCCTCTATGCTGTGAATGGGTGCCATCAGAGAGAGAGTCCAAACATATGATAAAAACATTACAATAATCCACAAGTAATCCGTTCAAGTCTAGCAATGAATGTCTTGTGAATCAAAAGGCTGCATGTTTATAAGAACCAAGTTCATTTTACCTATAAACCAATCGATTCATCACATGAAAACTTAAAACTTACTAAGAATACACTTCCGTTACCATGTTTCTTAACACACCGAAGTACATTGTTTTAAAAGTGCATGCTTTTTTAGTCATGTTTTAAAGTATTTTGATGTGTTATTTAATATTACATTTACAGTGCACACTGTATAAAAGAAATACACACATACATAAATGAACAAATACTACGCTGGTGTTGCCTCACTGGACCTCAAGAATGTGTTTCTGTAAATCATCACTCGCTGGCACATGTCCCACTCTATATTTCACAGCGTCATTACTCTGTTTCTGGCCTGTGGTCTCTGTAGGTGCAGAGGGTGGGCCTGTATGACATGTTTTATGACTCCATTGTGTTGGAGTTGCTGGAATGTGTGCAGCTACACCGGCCCTCCTGAACCTCTGAGGGTATAACATGAGTTCATATTTCTCCAGTGTTCAATTCTACAAGACCTCCAGCAACTCAAAACATGCTCGAAAAACTTCCCAGAACATCAGTTGACTCATTTTGCTGTACTTCTGTCGATAATTGAATTAATTGTGCTGTCATTCTATTGTTACTACACTTTATTCTATTCCTGGTTGGAAATGAAAAGGAATAGTTCACACAAGGATCATTCATCATGTCTTTCCAAACCAGCAAGACCTTTGATCATCATTGGAACACAAATGAAGATATTTTTAAAGGTGCCATGGAAAACTAAATTGAGCTTGGCATGGTTGAATAATAAGAGTTCAGTACATGGACATAACATACTGTGAGTCTCAAACACCATCGTT
>JAUCMS010000022.1:3366085-3379725 GCA_032357445.1 Enteromius radiatus | reverse complement strand
ATTTAATTCAGTAATGTAAAGATGTTACTGTTATTTAATTTGTACAATTTAGCTTTAATTTGTTGTTGCTAGGTTGCGCTGTATACTGCATCTCAGTTGAGAAATACAGATTTCAGCATTATTAGTAATCCGTTTGTGCATTTTCCTTTATAACAAGCAAGTTGAGTCAAACCACTTATATATCGCAAATCGCAATTTTGACCTTAATAATCGCATTCGCACATTTTTCCCAAATCGTGCAGCCCTAGGCTAGATGAAGGCTGATTATTTGTATCATTTACACTCGTTCTGTTCTTTGCTTTTGGTTTCAATGGCATGTTAATGTTTTCAGATCCTCACACCCTTTCTTCTGAGAAGACTGAAGTCAGACGTCACACTGGAGGTTCCACCTAAGAAAGAGATCGTCGTGTACGCACCCCTCACCAACAAACAGGAGACCTTCTACATGGCCATAGTTAACAAGACCATAGCAAAGCTGCTGGGTCAGGAGAAGGTGAGTTTTAACGCAGTGGCTTACACAAATGTTTTGCATAAATTCTGTTTGGATCAATGCATGGAAAACGGCAAATAGGCTGAATGAACTTTTTATGTGGTACACAAAGCACTGTGCAACTGCTTGTCAACAGTATTTCGATTTTCTGGTGTTCATCAAACCGAACCAAATACAAGATGCATTCTAGTGTGAAGCATACATTCATTTTTAATATCATCTTTTATTAAGGATGATTCAGCACCTGTGCCGCTAACATCCAGTGGCCGACCAAAGCGCAGGACCAGGAAGGTGGTGGACTATGATGAGTCGAACACTGACTCTGCGAAAGAACTTGAGAAACACTTAGAGAAGATTCAGAAAGAGATGGAAAGTCAGGCAAGGTCTGTCCCTCTTTTATTTACCAGTTTAATCTCTGCTTTAATCTCAGCTGTGAGCCTTTTGGTGTGACGTGGTTACTCTCTCCTTAGCTCCAGCCCAGTCGTGGATGTGTCTATGCCAGTTGATGCTCAAGTCAACTTGAAACTGCAAAACATACTGATGCTGCTGAAGAGGTGCTGCAACCATGCTTACTTGATAGAGTATCCCCTGGACCCTGGCACTGGAGAATTTAAGGTACTAACTGCGCATGAGTTGGAATGGTCTGATGAAGGTATTGACAACATAACGAGTGCGATAATTATCTCATTACTACAGATTGATGAGCAGTTAGTGGAAGCATCAGGGAAGTTTCTAATCCTGGACCGAATGCTTCCTGAACTGAAGAAAAGAGGGCACAAGGTAAAGTTCACAATCTCTCAAGCTTGCATTTTAATGATTAACGGCTCTATCAGCCAGTGTCAAACTCCACTGTGGTTATAAGCCAATTTTGCACACGTTTAATTGCCTGCATAAAATTTCTGTATGTTGTAGGCGCATTTGATAGAAGCCTCACGCTCACCAAGGATGCATGTATTTGATCAAAAATAAACGCATTGTGATTTCCTGTGATGCAAAGCTAATTGTTTAGTCTTCAGTGTCACAATCATTCATTCCAATAATAATGATGTGCTGCTCAAGAAACATTATTTCTAAGAACAGCTGCTCTTTTTTTTTTCTTTTTTTTTTTTCCCTCCAAACAGGTGCTGATCTTCAGCCAGATGACCTCCATATTAGACATTCTGATGGATTATTGTTATCTCCGTGGTTATGAGTACAGCCGACTGGATGGGTCAATGAAATATGAAGAGCGAGATGAGAACGTGAGCTGCAGTTTGTTGGTTAATGCAAATTGCTATCACTTCACAATTAGTGCAAGTGGTTTTCATTTGACTTCTCTTTTTCATTATTTTTTTTCATGCAGATGAAGAAGTTTTCTTCTGATCCGGAGGTGTTCCTCTTCCTCCTAAGCACTCGAGCTGGTGGTCTTGGGATCAACCTCACAGCTGCCGACACGGTCATCATCTTTGACAGTGACTGGGTATGAATTTAGCTGTCCACCTGTTCATATGTAGACCAAATGTTTGTGGCCATGAAGTTTGTTGCATGATTTTAGTTAAATCATGGTCATGTAGTAATTTTATTTTTTTTTTTCCCCCTCAAAAACAAAAATTACTCTTTCAGTACTTTCGACTTGAATGAAAAGCCTCATTATTAACATGTTTTATGTATTTAATCTTCAGAATCCTCAGGCAGATTTGCAGGCTCAGGATCGATGTCACCGTATTGGGCAAACAAAGCCTGTGATGGTTTACCGCCTCATTACGGCCAACACCATTGATGAGAAGATCCTGGAGAGAGCCTCTGCCAAGAGAAAGCTAGAGAAGATGGTCATTCACAAAAGTATGTAGCTGTTGCAGAAAATACCATATTCACAACCTTTGGAGTTAACTCAATCAATTTATTGTTATTTTTTTGTTTGCTGTGACTCTCCACTGACCTTTTTCCTTTCATTTGTGTTTTTTTTTTTTTTAGATAAGTTTAAAGGGTCTAAAGCAGAGCTAAAACAGACTAAGAGCTGTGTGGATGTAAATGAGCTTGTGGAGCTGCTGAAGTCCAGAGACTACGATGGGTACAGATTTTCTTACTGTATTTCCACTGTCACAAGGATTGCGAAATTCAGTTGTACTGTAAGTTGCAACACAATGACGGTTCTCATGTGATTCATGCTGTTGCAGGGCAGTGAAAGGCACTAAAGGAAAGGTCATCAGTGATAAAGATCTAGAGATCCTGCTGGACCGTAGTGATTTAATGAGTAAGTGTCTTTTTTTGTGTGTGTAGATTCCACTGAATATTGTTTTTTTTTTCCCCTCATGCTTTGACATTTTCATTCCCTTCTCATATGAATCAAATCTCTCTTTTCAGATCAAGCTAAGAAGCGTGTTAAACGGGAGAAGGATGGGGTGTTTAAAGTTATTGAGACCAAAGATGATGGTGGGGACATCAGTCTGTCTTGAGCACTGAAATCTGCCATTAGCCCAAAGTTGAGTTATCATTGCTACACTGATCAAGCAACCATTACTGGTCCAAAAGCTGCCTGCTGGTTCTACTGACATCTTTTCCATTTTAGACTTTTAAGTTGTGACCACTGCTGCTTTTAATAAGTCCATCCTTAGTTATGGTTTTAAGCAGATTTAACATGCCTTTTTTTTCCAGTACCATGTCAACTTTTGTTTTGGGATTAGCACTAAAAAACAGGAGTCCCACATTTCGGTTCTGTTGTAAATACGGTTGTATATTTCATATGTAGTTGACTGTATAGGAATTGCACATGTAAACCGCTTCAACGCACTTTCTAGAGTACTATAGAACAAACTTTCCTTTTATGTTTCATGTTTTCAAAATATAATAAATATTTTCTATACAGCGTGTGAAATTCTTTATTAAAATCTGGGTCATAATTTAGCATTTCAAACAACTGCAGAAGTGTCAGATTGTCACAGGTGGAAGAGTGGAGGTGGAAAGCCAATAGTTTTACTGGTTCTCTTCTAGTTTTCTTCTTATGTCCTGAATCACTGCAGGGAAGAAAATCATTATATAGATTATATTTTCATTCTGAAGACAGGATTCATGCAGTTATAATGAATGACTGTAATTTTGGGTTGGTCATTTTTGGTAATACTTTCTGTGAAGCCTATATTTTGTAATAGATTACACTTAAGAATAGTTTTATACTCTTATTTGTGGTTACAGCTTGTATGATCATTTATAACACAATGAACGTTTCATTCACAGGATTATTAGTTATAATGCACAAATCTCAATCTTGCCATTTTACTTAGGTTACTTTAAAGCGGATTTTTATTATGTCTATAAACAGTCATTAGATCAGATGACTGCAATATGACACGTGCTTTGAACTTTTTTAATCAATTTATTTTGATGGTAACCTTTAGACAGCTAGCCTAGTATTAGTAGCGTGTTTGCTAAAATATATGCTAACACTATTTTGATGGTTTCTCAACAGACACTTGAGTATAGTATACTTTGCAAGTTTGCGAACATTTTACCTACCCTATTTAAGTCTAATACTTTTAGGTTTATACAATTGTGTGTGTGTGTGTATATTTCATTTTTTTAGTTGAAGGTATTCGCTAGCTCACATTAGAATCGATATTAGCCTCACAGAAACACTCACGCAGCACCAAACCATTTGCAGGATGTTGTAAGGTACTGTGCAGACCTTAAATAAACGTCAAGATACGATAGTCCTTTATTAAAGAAGTAGATGGTGTTTATTGTCATAAGCATACACTTAAAATTTTTTAAACACAAATACATAATATAATGTATTACAATTATTTTTATGATTATTCATGAGATATTTTATAATGCATTATGCATTCATTATACCTTAAAAATACCCTTAAAATATTATAAATACAGGCTTCATAGAAAGACATTAAAGTGAGTAATTAATGACAGAATTTTTATTTTTGGGTGAACTAACCCTTTAAAGCTGAAGTAGCCAGTAGTGCTTAAATGTGAAAACATTTTGTCACTTTTAATACATTTAATGCATTCTTAAAGTCTTACTATCCTCAAATGTTTAAATTGTGGCGCTCATTTTTTAAAAACAATGAATGTTACATTCTGCACTATTTTTCTAGTTATACTAATCAAATAAAACTGCCTTTTCGTCAATACCGAGATCACAACACTTGACATTGTAATCTAAATGATGTGTTTCTATGGCAACAATTTCACTTGCTCCTGAATTACAACCTGTGAGAGTTATTTAGGCGCTTCCTTCGAGTCCTACAATATGGAAAGCTATGAGTAAAATGTCACGTGTTGTCCTCAGCAAAAGTTTGCAGCACTCTGAGATTTCAGGTCGGAGTTCACACAGCTTGAGGGCTGCTGTAATTAAGCAGCCAAACCAAATACTAAAATAATTTTTTCATCTCAACTTTATGCTCTCATAATTTAAAAATGCAAAACATCATACATTTCACTAGTAAGTCATATTTAAGTAAGCAGATCTCATACCATCATCAGGAATCATTCCCTCATCCGCTTTTGAGAACTTCGGAGCATTTCTTTGATGGTTTGTAGTGATGTCAGTGATGGTCATGGGAGGATCAGCTGCATCCATGTGACCCATTTTCTGCATGATCTTGTCGCTGAGGCCGAGGTAATCCTTTCTCAAGTCCTCCATCTCCGCTAACAGCACCTCTCTCTCTCGCTCCAGCAGTCGAATGGCCTCTTTGAGTCGTGCTCCTTCCTTTGTGCTCGCCATCTCCGACACCGTCTTCTCTTTATGAACGCTCTCCAGCTTCTCTGTCAGGACTTGCTTGTCTCTCTTGAGTTTACTGACCATCTCCATCAAAGCCTCGCACTCTCTTCTCAAACCGTCGGCCTGCTGCAGACAGGCTTTCTGCTGCTCCTGCAGCTGAAGCATCTCCACTCTCTGCTTGTTGTGAATCAGTTTTGACTCATATTTCGCAGCCTCCACCTGTTGAAGTGCTTTGTCTCTTTCCGTTTTGCAGTTTTCCAACTCGGCGTTCAGCTTCTCGATCCCCTCCTGAAGTTCCTTAACCTTCTTCTCATTCTCAGACTCTTTGGAGCGAGTCGACTGAACGAGCTCCTTGTTCTTCTCCTGAGCTTTACGTAAATGTTCTCTGAGGTTTGCAGACTCACTTCTCATGGCTGATATCTCCTGCTCAAGTCCGTGATGAATGCTGATGTTCTTCTTGTGTTCGGCGTCCATCATCTGAAGCGTCTCTTTACATAAAGCGAGATCCCGATCTGCAACGTCTCTTTGCTCCTCCAGAAGCTTCTGCTTGGTTAGCAGCTCCTGAGACATCTGCTGGAGCTTCCTCAGCGATTTCTGACAGCTCTTTTTCTCATTGAATTCCACGTTGAGTTGGTCCTTCGTGGCATTAGCACGTGTTTTCAGACGCTCGTATTTCTCCATCAGTGCTTTGAGCTGCTTCATAGACGTTTTGTTGCGACTTTTGGCTTCAGCGAGCTCTTTCTTCAGCTCTTCAGAGGTTTGCTCAAACCTGGTGGCGATTTCGGTATTCTTCTGTTCCTCACACTTCAGCTTTTCAGTAACGACTTGGGTTTCCTTCTCTTTTTGCCTTGACGTCTCTTTCATATCTTTCAGTTCTTGTTGCTTGAGCAGCAACAAATGGACAAGGTGTTGATTCTCCAAGTCTTTCTGTTGCAGTTGTTCCTTCACGACTTCAAAGAAGTCAAGATGCTTGCTCTTCAAAGACGAGCTTTTATCAGCTCTGCTTCTTTCTCTGGCCTTTGATATTTCCTTCAAAGCTGCTTTGGACGGGTTTGAGGAACATTCAACAGATCTTGTCGAGTTAGACTTAATAAAGTAACCAAAGGGCAGGTGTAAGGCTTTATGATCCACGTGGAAGTCATATTTTGACTCGAGGACTCTCATCGTAGCCTCTTCTTTTCCAGCTAATATTCTTTGCAGGGATTCCATCGCCTGCCCATTAAAATCTTGACTGATATTTTCATTTGCATTTCGCAGTAAACTCTGTCGCACTTTCAAGAACCTGTTTTCAAGCGTATCCACTGCAGGGAGTGCTTTTCCTTTCTTCCACTGACTAAAAAGCAGCTCTTTGTCATTTGATTGCATTTCACTGCTGACGGCTTCTTGCTGACGGCTGCCCAACTTATCAGGAGCTGGTCTGACACAGTCCTGCAGCGTGTCTTCAGTGCTATCAAGATGATATCTTCTGGTCTGTTTAACGTCCAGGTCCATGTGAGGTGAGGTTTGTACTGTAAGCAATCCAGGCATATCATTTAAGAAAGAGTGTTTGAGATTTAGCCTACTTCTAATAAGCCCTTTATAGATATCGAAATGAGCCCTTACCTTACTTGCATTACTCCCCGGCATCCAAACGGACTGCAACACAAGCCTACTGTGCCACTCAATCCCCATTGTTCCAAAATGTTTTAAAATGTCTGTCGCCATAGTAACAGGACAAATGCTGGCAACGCGAAGCACTAGGAAAAAGCCGTTATAAAAATGGTTTTGAACAGAACCAGTTCCGCTTGAATGAGTGAAACGTTAGCGTCAACGGAACAAAAGCAGCTATTATCACACTGCAGAGGCTCAACTCATACTTGACTAGCATGTTTTACTATTTGGCAAGTTTGGGAAATGGGAAACTTAAAATTGAGGAAGCATCAAAGATGCTTTTTAGGATTTTTTTAGCTTCCTTAAATCCTGACAGAACCAAAAACACAATTTTAAAATATTTCTAATTTAAAAAATAAACATAACCTTAAAATAAAGGTTACTTTTATGAAATAAAAAGAAATTTTGTAGTTTTACGTAATTACTCGAGTCAAGAGAAAATGTTACTTAAGTAACATTAAACAATAATAATTTTTGTGCAATCGCTGGACCATCAGTAAATCTGTACTAAACTACCAAAACCCTTCCTACATGCCTCAAATCATTGATTAGATGTTACATGGTACATGCTGATATTAAACGTTTCTCCTTTTTGTATAAAAGGTAATGAATGGAAATACCTGTGCAGTTGTTTGATTAAATTTGCTTTGGTAGAATTTAATTTTCAGTATTACTATAGAAACATAGCATATTACTGTAGAATTATCGCATGGCAAACTGGCCTGTATTCACATTATGTTTTAATGGTGGTTGTTACTCAAATCTTGACTGCTGCTGTACTCACTGTATAAGTTTTAAAATATTATGGGCCCTAGCAATTGAAAAAAGTACTACAGGAAATGTTAAACCTCCAGATTCGTGTTTAAATCCAGTGTTAAATAAAATAAAGCACAAAACTTTAACATTTTTTGATAAAAGCAGTATTTTAAATGGGCCAGAAACAAATTTTAAATATTTTAATTGTTTAAAAAATAAATTACATGGCATAACCTTAAAAGACTGACAAATCAAGTCTCTGCCTTGTTTCTGCGCACAATGAAAGGTGCTCTGAAGTACAACAGAAGTAAAACATTCATACTCATCTCAAAACATGGTCAATTAAATCCTCTTGTGATCTACAGCTGATATTTGTACACTCATTTACATGCACGAGGCTATGATACAGTCTAAAACAACACTGTACAGAAAGAGGCCCAACAGAGGGGTGTCTTGGATGGATTTACAACTTCAGCATTCCTTAAAGGCTCTAAAAATACCTCGCAAGAAATCCAGCAAAATGCTATTACGTTTTCACACAGAGTAGCTGTGTGTGCTAGAAGGCAGAATGGGAAATGCTACGGATCATCCAGTTAAGGGATTAAACATCTACTGTCGCAATTCACTTTCAGATTGTAAAACATTTGTAGTGCTTCTCTGAATAATCCCTCCAACCAAGAGAAAACCAAAGATGCGTGTATACCTGATGATCAAACCTGAATTATGAGTGTCAGTCAGCATGTCGGCGTGTGTATATTGGTCAGGGTAAAGTACGCTGTAAACTTTGGTTAGAGTCTACATGACCAAACATCACACAAACTACAAAAAAAAAATCAAAGCAGTGATTGTTCAAACACAGGGCAGATAAGGCACAGCAAACTGTCAGTTGGTCTTCAACTTTGTAGCTTGTGTCACCTGATCTGCTAGTGTGGCTCTTATAGAGTTCACAACGGTCTGTCGGACATTTTCTTCCATGTATTGCTCGGTGAGTGGCTTCAGCACCTAGAAATCAACAAAGAGGTATATAAGAACAGTCTACATACTATTATAGTCCAATACCAAGACTAAAGCACCTCGGGTGAGAATAAAGGGCGTGACACTCCCACAACAACTGTGTTTTGGGTGAGCCCTGTCTTGCCAGGACTCCTCGAGTAAGTTGTACCATAGAGGAGTTTCATGGGCCCAGGATAACGCTGCCCTCTTTACAACTTCTATTAACGGGGAGTCAAATTACTTTGAAAGGTGGGTCATGACAAGACTAGATGTTTATAGGATCAACAGAAAAGTGACTGAAATAAAGAAATCGTAACTCACCTGTTCCCACAGGGCTTCTGCTATGAGGTCTATCGCCACACCCACTTCTCGATACTCTCCTGAGTATCTGATATACGCCCAGGCACACAACGACATCAGAGACACCCCCATCACCAGATTGGCCAGAGCCGCGATTACAGACAGCCCAATGAAACCTATTACTGTGGAGACCATATAGGCAACAAACATGACGGCAAACAGGGTGGCCGGAGTTCTGGCTGCATAGAAAATGTTCTTGCTTTCATTGTGTTTCACGAAATTCGTGTACACTTCATCCAGCTCAGTCTCTAACTGCTGTTGGTAGCGCTGGCTGAACTCCACGCCGCCCATTTTCTTCACTGCGCAAAACTTCTCCAACGAGGTTTTCTTAAACTCTTCGTGATAGCGCTGAAGGTCAACAGGGGCGATGTACGGTTTGTCACCTCCACATACCTGTGAGACACACACCAAAAACATCAGCTCAAACTCATTTCCTAATCACCAGACACATGTATTGTAGAAATGATTAAACCATAACAGACATCTGTGTTTTGAGTGGAGTTATCTAGGCCAAACCTACTATTTTAGTGCAATGGCCTCAAGTTATTTTCAGTTATATAGGCTAGCTCATCTCACGTCACACTCATGCTATATTTAAAGAGAATTGAGGTCCCTCTCCATCCATGATCCATTTAGAAAATAAAGAACCTTGATATGCAGGATGCAGTTTGCAATTTGTCTACATGCGTGTTTCTGTAAAACAGATGCTAAATTAGCAGCTCAGAGAAACTCTACCTGCTCCATGGCTCTGTTATAAGTGTCTTTCGCTCCAGCGACAGCTGTCAGGTTGTTCGCTTCAGCAGTTGCCTGAGTAAAAAGACACAGTGGGCATTTAGCACTGTATAAAATGTTTGGGCTCAGTAAGTTTCAGCTATCTACACTTCAAATGAATCAAAAGTGAAAGTAACGATATGTATAAGGTTTAAAAATGCTGCTCTTTCAAACTTTCTATTCAAACCAATAATGAAGAAAAACAACTGTTTTCACCATTGATGATAAAAAGTGTTTCTTCAGCAGCAAATTAAAATGATTTCTGAATGTTCATGTGGCATAAGGGACTTTCTCACCGCTTTAGTTCCAGAATTAAAAGTACAGTACTAATGTACCAGGACGCTTTTGCACTAACTATTTCCCAGCACCATTATCTGTGAGTGGTGTTCAACAATGGAACGAAGAACAATAATGTAAAAAAATAACGTTAACAAAAGACACTGTGATCGGAGCTGTTTTCTTGTGCATTTAGCCAGTTAGCATACGCTTACGTCACTGATAGTTCCTAGACCATATTCTGAAGTAGGAGCTGATTTAGCACCTCCAAACGGAGTTCCTTGAACTAAAATCGTTCCTAGTGCGGTGCGAACAGAGCAAAAAGTGGGTAGTTTCACAATGAGTTTGGGTACTAAGAAATGGTGCAAAAGGCCCTATAGAAGTCTAAAGTATTGATGCTGCATTTAGCTTTAAAAATACATTTTATTATAGCTATTTTAAATGTTTCATAATATTTCTGCATCTATCTACGTATTGTAGATTGAGGGCAACACACCTGCAACATGGATTTAGGATGTGGAAGCTCCTCCCCTTGATAGATTTTAATATATGCCTAGAAAGAGGGGGAAAAGAAACTTTATAAAGGATACCAGTAATCTTAACAAAATTTGCAAACTTGCATCATTTGCTGCAGAGCCTCTCCAGTTCCAATGTGGACAGAATTAACACCTGATCTTTGCGTTTACAGCTGTTACCGCAGCTCAACTAATCAAATCTGACCTTGAAATACTCCAGCAGGTCTCTGCATGTGACTTTAGCTCCACCGATCTCTTTCTCTACCAGGTTCTCTGGTGCCAGCAGTAAAGGCACTAGATTCTGCAGCTCCTTCTTGAACTCTTCGCTAATGTCTGCAAAAAACAAAAAACAAAAACAAAAACGATGCCATGATGACCCTAGTCTTTGAACGTGCATGTCTAGGTGTGAGAGAAAAACTCTACCGACCTCTCAATCTGCCGTCGAAGTGAGGGTTGGTGGCCACCTTCAGACCTGGATGTGGCAGCAGAAAGCAGCCTATGCTGGAGAAACAGCTGTGAATGTGTTTCCTAACGTTCTGCAGCTCTTCGTGTTGATTCTGTTTCACCTGTACAGAACAAATAATACACTACTCACACTCAGTTCAACATGCTGAAGCGGTCTTTATCTGTTCTTCATCTCACCTGTAGTCTCCGTTCCAAGAAGCCATTCCCTCCTTTGAGCCCGTAGTCATGCTCGTATGGGTAACACCAGTCTCTGATTAGAAACAATAGTTTCTAGAAAACAGTAAAGATGAAAAGCAAAGCTAAAAGAAATGTGAAGATAAATCACAAAGACATGCAACAAAAAGCCTAAATGAGCTCTTTTACTAAAAATGACAACTGCTCAGATGCCCAATATTTTCAGGTAACATCTCATTCATTTTTATTAGAGAATAAATAAAGTGATTCCTCAGTATCAACATTGTTTTATAGCTTTGGTATAAAAACTTTTAAACTTGACTATTACACAAAACTTACACAAACGTCTGCAATTATGTGATTAAAATACAGTAAAAGAGTTTGTTTTTAAAACACGTTTCCCATTTCTTTTTACTAATAAAATGTAATTTATTCCTTTGATGCAAAGCTTAATTTTCAACAGTCTTCAGTGTCACACGATCCTTTAGAAAGCATTCTGATTTCTTATTATCAATGTTGAAAATAAATGTGATGCTTAATATTTTTGTGGAAAAGGTGAAACATTCAAAAGAACAGCATTTATTGGAAATCTTCTGTAACATTATAACAATGTCTTTACTGTCCAGTTGTTCAATTTAACATGTCCTTGCTGAATTGAAAACATTCATAAAAAAAAAAAAAAAAAAAAAAAGAAAAAAAAAAATCTGACCCCAAGCTTTTGAGCAAGTATTAAAAGTCAGTATTGAGTCTGCGTTCTAGTAATACATCACACACAACCAATCAAAAGCTGCCTCTCAATATTTTTAATATCTGGGACATACGCTTTTGCTCTAAGCACAGGTTAATTGGTGGCCATGTTGTGTACTCTGCATGAAAATAATCAGCTTTTCTACCTGAAATGGCTTCTCATATATCTCCTCCATTGCAAGTCGACCATACTCTGTGAACAGCTATAAAACACACACACGAGGTTACTATCCCACACACACTATAAACACCAACAGTGTATGCCAACAAAGAAAGCTGCTACCTGGAGATGCTGCAAATCATCTTCTTGGATATTCTGAGAAAGATTATAAACCTAAAACAAACAAGATTGTTAGGTCGCTTATTATGCTAAACTTGTTATGATGTCCGGAGCATCGGTAATGTGCTTCAACACACCTGCACAGAGCTGGTCATGGTGCTCAGAGCGAATACTGTGGCACAGTCTTTGATGGTGGACTGACTGTCAAAGGCTCCCTGAGTGTCCACCAGAAGAACAGCCACCTTCAGATACACACAGATTAGTCTCATCACACAGTCAGCATATCTTGACAGTGACATAATACACATCTTCAAGTAAACGCCCACCCACCTTAGTTCCGTCTTCCTTTTCCACTACAAACACCTCACTCCAGGCCTGGATTCCTGTGGTCTCTCTCTCACAGCCTCCCCTCCAAGAGAAACCAGTCAGCGGCTCATCATCTCCTCCCATCCATGACTCAGATGACTACAAAGACAAAAGACATTGTTCGTGAGAAAGTTCTCAAATGTAGTTATTAAAGCATGCATGCTCACATCCATGTGACCTAGCTGGTTTTATACATCAAGGACGCCGCCCACAAGTTAAGACATGTCAGTGATAGGACTCATGAGGAACTCGTTCTGAGATGAGAATTCAAATAGATTTATTTTTAACAGCTCTCATGCCTCACATATTTTAATGCATATGGGAGGTTGACGTGTAGTTTTACTGTCCTCAAAAAAAACCGGCTAATTCATTTTTTTCCAATGCTATTTGCATATTGTTTTATTGTTGATAAAATGGGAAAAATACATAATATTTAGAAAACATTTAAACAACTTTGAAAATGAAAGAATTTGGATTAAAAGAACGATTCTGCAATACTAATTTATTATTTTACTGTACAAATATTTCTTATATTAGTCATTGTATGCAATATTCTCACTGTGCAATACAGAAACACACAATAAAGAATGTAAAGCAATACAGAATTACAAACTTCATAAAAATATTTCTAACTTATGAAGCAATTATTGGACCGAAACAATTGTTTTAAGCAACTTTGTTAATTAAATTTGTAATGTTTGGCAAACTGTCATGTGGCGTGATGTCTTCATATAATAGAAGCAAGTATACAAACAAAAGTAAACGCTCTATTTTTTTGTGTGGTTGCCAGTCTAAGTGCAGTCTAAGGCCCATTTTCATAAACAAGGCTTAGCCTAAACTAGGATTAGGCCATAGCTTAATTAGGACATTTAAGTAATTTTTAGAGACACATCCTAGAAAAAAAGCATACTGGGGGGGTGTTCCAGAAAGCAACCCAAACCTTGCTTATTCAATGTATGCTGGATCCAAAAACGCATCATTCAACACAGAGTATTAAGTCCCTGACATGTTTTAAAGGGTTAGTTCGCCCATTTAAGACATGAAGTTGTATGCAGTCCTTACCAGCACTATAGTGTATACACA
>JAUCMS010000022.1:3342925-3355233 GCA_032357445.1 Enteromius radiatus | reverse complement strand
TTTTTTATAGAAACATTAAATTATAAACAAGCACCACCACCAGTTAGTTTCATTAATTTAACATTTATTATTGGGAGCAGCCAAGTTTCACATTTTATGTATTTTTTAGTAATGCAATAGTTACTTTCCCTGATAATTAGTTACTTTTATAAGGCTGTAACTGAGTTACTATTTGTGATAAGTAACTAGTAACTATAACCAAATACTTTTTTAAAGTAACATGCTCAACACTGCAGGTAAGTGTCATGTCATGAAATGTTGAGTTACTCTTGAGTTAGTTAAACCCTTGGATTGCAAAATGATTCGAAGCGCTCCAAATGGATCACGTATAGTGAATCATTTGATTCAGAATGGGGTTTCAAAGCGCATTTTGCGATCATTTGATTTTATTTATTATTTATAATTATTTATAATTAATTGAGCAATGGCAGGGATGCATAGACCAGAGGGGGGGGGGGGGAATCCCCTCTATAAATCACACCATATATATATATATATATATGCAGTAGTCAACATTAAAAGTGGATCAAAAAAGTTAATAATTTTTCCCAAAACAAGAACGCTTTTTGGTTTTAGGACAACTTTGATGAAAGGTTTTGATCCACTTCAAATGTTGACTATAAACGATTTCAGCAACAAAGGCATATTTTTAAGGATGTAAGATAGTTACAGAGAAGTTGACAGAGGAGGGGTGTATGTGGACGGCTCCGTCACTCTTGGTCATGAAGCGCAGCTCCTCTGCTTTAGGCTGCATCTTCACAGCTCCTTTACTAGTGAGCTTGTACTTCCCCTGAGGAGATCTCACCTAAATACAACATGGCATGTTTTACACACATTCACATGAATCATCATCCACACCAGTTCAGAGAAATCTGTGCACTGACCTGGACTACGTTAGGGTAGAGGGCCGCGCACAACATGGCTGACATCAGTTTTGTGTTATCAGAGTTCAGGTTGGCCTGTGAGGGACAGAAAAACAAAAGAACAATTGATACTAATGATTTTCAGCATTGTTTAAACTAAAATGTTTATACATCTTATATTGATTTTACACAAGCGTCTGAAACAACACATACTTAAACCTACCACCGAACAATTTACAGTTTGTCATTCAGCAGATGCTTTAATCCAAAGTGACTTACACATGAGGACAATGGAAGTAATCAAAATCAACAAGGAGCCATGATATGCAAGTGCTATAACAAGTCTCAGTATGTCGTTTCAAACCTGTATGAGGGAACTATTCCTTTAAATCAGCCAATAACAAGATCTTTCCACATTTCTATGTTCTTAAGTACATAAACTTAAATTTCTTTCAGTTCTGTAGTTTTTTTGTCCTAGCACTCTTCACTGTTACCTCATAGCCTGTGGCCTCCAGCACCCCATCACTTCCATTTGAGCTCATTTTTTCAATGACCCTGGCCTTCAGTCCATCCTTCACAAAGCCAATGTCAGACAGAAGCTCTGCAAACTGCCTTTTAAGACATGCTATCTCCTGTGAGAACACACACACACAAGCAAAACAGTTACGCCAGAATATGGTATGCTTAAATGACTGATATCTATGCGCAGCCAATCAGAGTCCAGTCTCACCTGTAAGCCCCGGATCGAGAGGAAGTTCTCTCTGCAGTACTGATAACCAGCCTTAAAGCCACTCTGTGCTGCGTTACACCAACCCTAAACAAGCATATTTTATGCACATATACTGCATGAATTACGAACGAACATGCACCCAATAATGAACAAGGTTGTGATTTTCATGAGTTATTTTTAGAAAAAAAGGGATATTATCAATAGTAAATGGGGAGGAAATTGTGGTGGTCTAATGAAAAAAAGAAAATATTTCCTGCTTGTTTTGTCGATAGAATTTTTTTTTTTCAGTATGTTTAGATATTGAATGAATATCATGTATAATAACTGCTTGTTACAATTGATCTTATTTACCATTATTAAATTGCATTATTTATCTATTAATATTATAAAAAAAAGGTTATGGTTTAAATGTTTTGGAAGAAGACTCTTAGGCTCATAAGTGGGCTTATGTGATCAAAAATACAGTAAAAATATCAGTATTGTGAAATTAAAATAATGTCATGTCATATTATCATTCAGAAATAATTTTAATATGCTGATTTCCTGCTCAAGAATTTTTTTATTAATTTATCAAAGTGGCAAACAGTGGGAAAAAAAGATAAAGAACCGAATGAGAGGCAGATGCTTGTTGATAGAAAGTATTCAACAAATAAAAAAAGAACAAGCCAGTGGTGAAAGATGTGTATACTATTATTAATTGTACTCATTAATTTGATCAGAACCTGACCTTGTACGCCTGCATCAAGGCCAGATGGTCGCTGTTTGCCAGAGAGAACCCCAACTTCTTCTCATTAGCTTCCTCTCGTTTATCCCAGGGAGACACCTGTGAGTATGGCAGAATCTCAGGTAACATAGTACTTTACAGGAGTAATATATTCCATGTGTGTCTGGGGACTTACGAATGGACTCTTGAAGGCCAGGCTGGCGGCGATGGTGAGGGCAGGGTCCAGGCAGCGGAAGATGGCTCCCAGCAGCATGAGTTTACCGATGCGGACGTCCACAGGCAGACAGGCCAAATGCCAGCCCAGTGGGGTCAGAGACTCCTCGTCTGTCAGTGCTCCCAGGGCACACAGGCGCTGTTTAGCGGCCTCCAGACTGCCCTCTGCGGGTGGCTCAATAAGCTGGGAGAATACTGACTCCAGAGAACGCTCCGCGAACACCTCCAACACCTTAACCCTGGGAGAGAAGTACAGAAATGGGTTCAAATTTAAACTATTACGATCTTAACAAATTACACGAAGTTTGCTTGTGTTGAAGGAATAGTTCACACAAAAATGAAAATGTGCTAAAAAGGCCTTTTAAGATGTAGATGAGTTTGTTTCTTCATGGGAACAGATTTGGAGATTTTTAGCATTACATCACCAGTGAAGTGAATGGGTGCCGTCAGAAACAGCTGATAAAAACATCACAATAAGCCAAGTAATCCACACCACTCCAGTCCAACAGTTCATGTCTTGTGAAGTAAAAAGCTGCATGTTTGTAAGAAACAAATCCATCAAGATATTTTTATAGATGGACTTTGTCACTAAAGGAAATTCTATTATGGATTACAGATTTTGGCCCGAGGTGACCGTTTTCTGTTAAATAGCTTTAATGATGGATTTGTTTCTTACAAACACAGTTTTTCACATCACAAGACTGGAGTGGTGTGGATTAGATGCTTTTATCAGCTGTTTGGACTCTAATTCTGACGGCACCCATTCACTGCAGAGCATCCATTGATGAGCTAGTGATTAAATGCTAAATCTGTTCAAACTCACATACATCCTAAGGTACAGTTTTTTTTTTGTTTCAAGGTGGTTACCTTAGACAGAGCTGCTCCAAGGGAACTCGCTGAATCTCAGGTAGCTGCTGCTGACTCAGGTGGTGCGTAAAGCGATGGCTCGTAAACAGATGGAAGCAGACGCCTGACGCCACACGACCGGCACGGCCTTTTCTCTGAAGAGCATTGGCACGAGACACCCACACATCCTCTAGACTCTCCATACTTCGACTAGCATCGTACCTAATACACGCACAAACATATGATAATGCATCAAAACCACAACGAATATTCAATGTTAGCCAAGAAATATAAATGTTTAGAGAGCAACTTAAACCTCTTCTCCTTCATCCGGCCAGAGTCTATGACATACACCACATCGTCAATAGTGACAGAAGTTTCAGCGATATTGGTGGAGATGATGATTTTGGTCACACCATCAGGAGGGCGGGTAAAGACCGCCTGCTGGTCCTCATTGGACAGGGATGAGTGTAGAGGATAAACTACACACCTAAAATGTTTTACACACAATCAATCATACTTCTTATAGGTGAAGACAACTTTAAGAAACTCCTCATTTAAATGACAGTCACTGATTGAAAAACTGCCACGTTTACAACAATTTACCTGTTTGTTCTTCTATTATTGAACATCCTGTTAGACTGCAGCTGCTCATATAATTGCTTTATTTCAGCAAGTCCTGGTAGGAAGACCAAAACAGCACCTGTGCATTCACAAAAAAAAAAAAAAGCAAAACAAGTAACAATCACTGAGTTTATTTTTAACCTTTCTAAGGCGGCTGTGATTATTTGAACAGGCATCTATTGCAGGGGTTTATGGAGCTCTTTACCTGATGGGTAACTGTGCTTTCCATCAACAATCCACTCCAACAGACTCTCCACCAGGTCCATGTTGATTTTATCAAGATCCATAGCAGCCAGGGTTTTCAATACTGACTTTGAGCAATCTTAACAAAAGAGTACAGGGTGTTTTGTTATATTACACATACATTATTCAATAAGCAATACTATCACTAAAGACAGAAATAAGCATAGAGTCGCAGAACAAATGCACACATAAAATTCCCCTCCAAAAAATAAGCACAGGAAAAGAAGAAAAAAACTGCTTAAACATGCTACAATGAGAGAATTCTAGTGTTTTTACTAGAGTATCGGACGGTAAGATCCTGTTGGCTGAGCTGCTGATCAGGGATGGAGTCTTTGACCGAATCCTTTTTCATGAAAGACGTAAAGGACCATCTACCATCATCATCATCAAAATCCTCAACAGGAGCCCGTCCCTTCCCGGCTGAGCCACCCTGACCAGAGGGACGATTCTGCTTTGTGGAGCGCCGATACGGACTACCATCTTCAATTACATACCTTCACAACAAAAGAAAAAAACGAATATATTTCGTGTGTAATGAATATATAACAATCATAGATGAAGCTATGTTTATTTTATGTGAGTACTTGGACTTAGCGATGGCGTCTTCAAGGAAGAACTGCTCCACTGGGAATGTAAGTCCTTCAGATAAGAAAGCCCATTGAAAGAGAAATGTGTGATATATTAAATCATGAATTTTAGATCTTTAAAAGGTGCACTAAGGGTGATCCATTCTAGGGTATATAGTACCTGGTATATGGATGCTGGGGCAGTTGTTGAAGTATTGTGAGAAGAGCTCAGCATTCAGGGTAGCACTCATCATAATTATTTTCAGATCCATCCGTTTTACAATCAGATCCTTCAGAACCAGTAACAGGAAGTCACTGTGAAACGGAAGTCATGTGATTGTCAAACTCATGTGTGTGACAGGGTTGTAATGTGCACGTGTGCTTTCCACAAACCTCTCTTCTGTCCGTTCATGGACCTCATCCACGATCACATGAGTGACGCCACTGAGCTCAGAGTCACCCTCTAACCTGCGCAAAAGGACGCCGGTGGTGCAGAACATCAGCCTGGTGGTGGAGGACTAGACACAAGAAATAATATACAAACTTTTAAAGTGACCATATTATGACTTTTTAGATCAAAAAAGATCAAAACCCCCTGGACGCAGCAAATGCCTTGTTTGTAATGTGTTTTATTGTTTTGGTGTCATAGAACCTGGATGCAGCATCATGTTATAGTAAGTGGAGGGACATTTACGCCACATGATTGTGGTATTTGGCCAATCACAGTGCACTGAATATTTGGCCAATCAGAGCACACCTTGCTTGTTTTTTTAGAATGCTGAGCTTTGTACAAATCAACCCGTTTCAGGAGGCAGGGCTTAGAGGAGAAACAATGAAGTACAGTATGTGGAAAATAATGTGTTTTTGCACCTTAAACCGCATTACACCAAATACACAAAATAACGTTCTTCTGTTTTTTCCCTTTAACAAAAGTAGTTATTTTGCATGTGTTATATTAATGATTCAAAAAGTTACTGCTTTTGCTCAGCATTTAAATTTAATTGGGTTACCCTGACGGTCTCCAGACGGATCTGGTAGCCTGTGGAGTGACCCAAGGCCTCTGCTCGCTCCTGGGCCACTCGAGACGCCACAGCGATGGCAGAGATGCGCCGTGGCTGAGTGCAAATAATGTTGGCCACCCTATCCGGCCGTCCCGTCTGGAGGAAATGATCCAGGATAAACTGAGGAATCTGAGTGGTTTTCCCGCACCTGAAGTTACATTAATTCAGACATGAATCAAATTTAACCAAATAAAAAACAGGTTAATAGATTAGTAATGCTGCAGGTCTTACCCAGTCATCCCGCTGATGACGAGAACCTGGTTCTTATCCAAACTCTCCAATATAGCCTCTCTCTTCTGCCACGCAGGCAACTTCTGCCTCTGCTCCTGCATCGATGTGTAGCGCCGCGACGACTGACAGAAAGAACACACAAATCCAACGATTTCTATAACTCTTAAATAAAATTCGACCAATACCCCACCTGCTCTCTTCCATATAACAAAAGCGAAATGGTGCTGTAAGCTTCAAACTGATTCAAAAGTGCTCTATATAATGAGGTTCGGTCACAAGACATGGGGGAACGTATATCAAGACAATTTAAGAGGCAGAAGAGAACAAGATTTTCAATAAATAAAACTCACATTTCAATCTGTATAATACATAAAACTATCAAATGACTCCAGAATGAAGTGCTTGCGTTTAAAGAAGCTCATCTACTCACTAATCACACTCTATTTTAACTCGAAATATCCAAATTGTCTATTTTCAATAAAGATTGAGAAAGAGCTTAAAGCTGCAGTCTGTAAGTTTTGGCAGTTAATAAACAACTGCGTGCATTTTGCGGAAGAACCCGTTATGTCTATCCGTTTATGTCTATAATGAATCACGCGAGTATTGGTCTACTCCACAGTGGTACTTAACCGGTCTAAATAGTCAGAATATAAACACTTATATTATAAGTGATTCAGGACGAGCCAAAAACTCTGTTTGGAAAAAGGATTCTTTGTGTACTCGCTTATTATATCAATTTTGTAATTTGTGAACACTAAAAAGTTACAGACTGCAGCTTTGATGGTGGTGACGTTTAAGGAGTGTAGTCCATTGTATTTTGCCTCCAAAGGTGTGTTCAACTTCCTTATTTTCTGCAATAATCCAAATCCAATTGGCTTTTTGTGAAGAGAGGCAGGGTGATGCTCACCAATAGCTAGGCCTACAAAACTGCATCATCACTGCCATCCTCAAGCTGTTAGGGACAAGGCAGGCCTGCAACAGGTGTGTTACCTGTTTCTTCTTGAACTCTCGGCAGAGCTTCTTGTTCTCTTGCAGTATTTGCTCAGTTTTGATCTCGATCTTCACCATCCTCTTCCTCAAGTTAACATAGCTCTCGTTTTCCACTGGGATACATTGTCCTTCACCTTCATCGTCATCATCATCATCATCTACACCATCATCATCTTCTTGTTCACCATCAATATCCTCTCTTAGGTATGACGCATCTGATTGAACACAGATATATTACAATGATAATGCAAATGATTGTGCTTTCTAGGTGAAAATTTCACTAAAATATAGTTTTAATAGTCTCACCTTCCTTCGGTCTCACTCTGTGGTTTGTGCTCTCGGTGGTGTTGGATGACTGATTTCTAATTGCTTTATTGGTCGTGATGTTGTTTTCTACAGTGCTCTTACTGCTACGATTACGAGTGGTGGTGGGCGGAGCCAGAACAGGGGGCGGAGCACTGTATTTGTGATGGGCAGCTGACAGCAGTTCTCTGGCAGGTCCGTCCTCCTCCAGACAGGAAACGAGGGTGAAGACCACCGGCTCTCCTTCCTGCGCAGCACTGAGTGCCTGACCGAACAGGTGCTCTGTGACACTGAGGCGTCCCGCGCCTGAGAGCGATTCATCAGTGCTGCTGAAGGCCACTAGCGGAGCTTGAAAAGGATATAAACTACCAGGCTGGAAGCGAACCTCCAGCTGATAAACGGGAGCTTCTGTGCTGCTAAACCCTGGTTGACTCGCCGTACAAAATTCTCTGGAAGAGCTCGATTCAGGAGTTTGGTGCTTGAACTTGCAGCGGTCTCCATTCCTACAACCCGCCCCCTTCAGGAAAAACCTACAAATCTGATTGGATCCTGACTGCTTTTTACAATTCGCAGAGTCTGAAGTTTTGTTCCGCCTTTCATCCAGCCACAGCAAATCAAGCTGGATGGTCCAAACACGAGTGCTGATGCGCTCACAGAAGCGATCGCCGTAGATTGCGGTCAAAGCCAGGGCCTCTTCCTGTCGTGAAGCTACACAGTCCTCCTGAGAAGGGAGGTCTGATGTTTGAGGGCCAAGGGAGCCGGAGCCGAAGCGTTCTGTGAACATCTGGGATAGGAGGAGCTCTAATGTGGCTCCAACCCCCCCACGTCCACTCTCTTCTCCAGTCTCCAGAGCTTGTCGACAGCGCTCACGGTCAAAGCCATACCTGTAACGTAATGAGAAATACTCAAATTACTTCTACAGTATGAGTGATCAAACAGATTCAGTACTATTGTAGTTTAATAAATTAAAAAAGTACATTTCATCTATCATCCAGACATATACCTGCGCACATTATGCTATGACACATTGTAAACATTTGTTTTGTACAGTTTTTTACAGAAAGAAGTAACGCTACAGTAAACATTTTAATAGGTTAATATATGGTCATTTAAAAAAAAATTATAATTCCTTGTAAAAAAAAAACAGTAAAAAGACCCTCACAAAAGTTGCTACACAACATCACATGATTATATTTTCATATGAAATATAATCATTTTTTAATCACTTTTGCTATCTGTAATGTACATTTTGCCATTTGTGTTATATTTACTCTGATTTAATTTTTTTCAATTATTACATTATAACAAATAGTTATTTGTAGCAATAGCCAAAAATACATTGTATGGGTCCAAATTATTGATTTATTTTATTGATGTCAAATATTTATGTCAAAAATCTATATTGATTAAAGATCATGTTCCATGAATATATTTGGTAAATCTCCTGTCATAAAACTATAAAAACTTAATTTCTGAATAGTAATTATATTGCTAAGAACTTAATTTGGACAACTTAAAATTAAACTTTTTCAATATTTCAATTTTTGGCACCCTCTGCACCCTTACAGATGTTCAAATAGCTGCATCTCAGCCAAATGATGTACAAATCTCAATTTTGAAAAAAATTGACACTTATTACTGGTTTTGTGGTCCAGGGTCACATATGTTGTTTACATTTCTACAAATATCTATATTTGCATCACCTGTATTATTATGGTAATTACTAGTGCATTTTAAGTTAAAATTAGATTTAGGCTGATTTATTAACAGGAAATATAAAGTTATAATACATAGGCACCAAGATGGCATCCTATGGTGAATTTCTAGCAACTACATTTCAGGATATCTTGTAAAAGTGCACCATCACCAGATAAATCTTGGAATATAAGAAATGATGCCTGTTTTAGTCAAAGCGTACCTGCAAAGAGTGCCCAGAGCAAACAGAGAGATCACCGCCTCTGGCTTTGAGTGCTTCTCCTCGACAGAGTCTTCCATCCAGTCATCACTCTCGGCACATTCTACTCCATCATCATGGGTCTGCCAGAACTGATCTTCCTCACGATGGTCCAGTTCATCATACTCCTCTTCATCCTCCTCCTCCTCCTCCTCACCACCTTCATAGTCAGAGCCGCTACATGACAGAAAAAATACACTGAACAAACACCCTAAGAATGCAACGCAGTGGAAATGAATAGGGAAAAAGAAAATTGAAAATTGCCACTGTTGCCTCTACAGAAACAAACTCAAGTTCACCTGTTTGGTGTCTGATAGTCCTGGCTCTGCAGTTCCCGCAACAGTTCTTTCACCTGCAGTTTGTTCTCTGATGTCATGTGTATTTTCTGCAGGGGCAACTGCACTTGCTCGGGTCTAAACCTGGATCTCTTCTCCACCTCATCATGTTTTCTGGCCGGCGCCTGAGATCTTCCTCTACCGGCTCCTCCACGAGCCCCTCGGACACCTCTTGAACCTCTAGATGAAGGAGGCTTGAATGACCGACTGGGACCGAAATCCAGGCTGAAATCATCTCCATCATCCCAACATCCACTAGCAGCTTTCTTGTTGCCACCTCCACCTCCACCACCTCCTCTGGGTTTATTGAATCGTCCTCCACCCCGATTGGGTTTGCTTCTCCTCCTTCCACTCATTAGGTCAGCTCTCTTTTGGTGTATTTCCCTTTAATTGAAGCATACCTGTGTTAATACACTGAAAATTACAATTGCATTCAGCAAACAAGCTAACATACTCATTGTATAGATATTTACTTATTTATATTTAACGGCTGGCATATTATTTGTAAGAATTATAAGCATAAATAAACCATTTAAATATAGAAACAGCAACAAGACATGAGTCAGACCGTGTTGTATACATACTATAAGTATAGTATATCACGTAAGTACTGACAGTTAAAAAAACGCTTGCTATTTTACAAAAAAAAGACAGCTCACAAACCTTACCGATCATCGAGCTTATATTGAAATCAATGTGAAGTTTCGCGAATCTCTTGCTGTACAGTTACAGATACTTTTGTATCAGCAGATTGAACGCAGTAGGAAGCAAAAGAGTGCCGGCAGGAAACATGATGCATTATTTTCAAAATAAAAGTCTGGCGTAGAACAAAATAAAAGCTTAAGACTTGACGAACATTTTCGGTTTTGCTTTATTTTATACTTCGATTTTGTTTGCGTTTTTTAAATCACAAAATATTAAATATAATATATAGCTTTAACTTGTATCACGGCAAGTCACGTTTCAAAAAGGACATCATAATAAATCAATGCAAAACAATAAAACCCACAATAAATAGGTTCAGTGGTCTATAAAAATAATTAAACCTCATAACAAATGAGCACAGGGAGTTTAGTGTCTTGTTTATGCTAGTTTTCAATGTCCTAATGCTGGCAAACACATCTGACTGCACTATTTGAAATGGTCCAATTATATTAGATAGACAGCGTAGAACAAGCTCTCACAGAGGTTGCTGAGTTCACAAAATGAACCCTTTTGGGTCCAGCAAGTCATTAGTCATTAGTCATTTCTTAGTATTCTGGGTGTTTTGTCCTCTAAACTCTTTCTGAGTATCATACATGTTAAAAAGTGGAAATGTGCAGTTTATACTTAAAGGGCCGGTTTCCCGAACAGGGTTTAAGACTAGTCCTAGATTAAAATAAATGTTAAGGGCTCTCTAAACTGGAAAAGGCTTGCACTGAGATATCTTAAAATACATCATTGCCATTGTTTGTTCTTAAAATACTCACAGATAATGCATTTTTGTAAGACATGTTTCTACAAATTCTCAAATGTCCTAAATTAGCAAAGGTCTAGTCCCGGCTTAATCTAATTCCTATCCAGGAAACTGGCCCAAAGACATTTAGCCTTAAAAAAAGCAACTTGAGCAGACCTTAAGCAGAAAACTTAAGAACTTTTGGTTCAAAAGTGGACTGCCATCACAGTACTGGACAAACTTCATCACTCACACATTCTATGCCAAATTCGGTCAGAAGTCTTGTTTAAAAAAAAACAAACAAACCATAGTTATAGCAACTCACGTGAATTCTGCTTAGATTTTATACTTAAAAAATAAGGTATATCATACAAAAATGTAAGGTGCAATAATCTAAGGAAGTGTTTCTGATATGGCAACCCAGGTTTGCATACAGCACAAATGGGGGAATTGTGGATAGTTTTTCATAAAAGATTAGTGTCCTAGAGGAGATTATGCATGCAAGGATGGGAACAATTATGTACACGGACAAGGCCTAAATTAATCCTTCATGTGGACAGATGGGGGAGCAAGCTGACCAGTGGACATTATAGCTGCCAGGTTGAGGTTTTTATAGATTTAAGATAGTGGTGGTGGGACAGGATAAAAAACCTTAGTTGACTTGGTTTTGGTTGGGTTTTAAAGGTAAGTGGCCGTTCCGTGCTATTTGGCACATATAGATGGCTGGTATCAGGTGTAAATAGAAAGAAGACAGTCTGTTAGTTTCAGCTGATTGCAGATTAAAACCAGGGTTAACTAGAGCTAAAACTAAAACAAACACTTACAATTTAACTGAAATAAAAAAACCATTTTATTTTAGCTAATAGCATTTCTTGTTTTCTTTAACCTGATGTTGAATAATTAAAACTGAACATTTTGCATAAATTGCATTCAAAATATAAGTTTTTGTTTATATAATATACATGTGTGTGCTTATTATGTACATAAAAATACACACACATGCATTTATACTTGTTTATTTAAAATATTTAAAATCAATTATATGAATATAATAATTATATATAATTATTATATAGATGGAAATATAAAAAAAATACTCAATGTGTGTGCATTTATATATATATATATATATATTAGAGCTGTCAAACAATTAATCGCGATTAATCGCATCCAAAATAAAAGTTTTTCTT